>VYXD01012056.1:28003-81595 GCA_013397195.1 Hylia prasina | reverse complement strand
AAAGCTGGCGAGAAAGGCAGGGGAGTTCAGAGAGGATGGGGAAGAAGAGCGGGGACAGGCGCGGGAGGAAGAGACGGGAAAAAGAAACCGAAGAGAGAAATGAGCGAAGGCACAAAAGAGCGGAGGCTGAAGCGGGATAGGTACCGTCCAGGAGGAGGAGGTTGCAGGCGGATTAAGGCGAGCCCGGGGCGGAGGCAGCCGCGCACCGGCCGCACGGAGGGGCCGCTTGGCCTCGCACCGCGGTCGTACGCGGGGGGGTGGCAGCCAAGCCCGGCACCTCGTGGCATTCCCCAGCGGGAGCTCAAGGGCAGTGACAGGGAAGAGGCCGAGGGGTAAGAGCCTTTTGTTGGCCCTTGGCCGCCGCGGTCCGGTCCCGGGGCTGGCAGGAGCTCCGGCGGGGTGCGGGTGCGCAGCGGTTTTCTCTCTAGTTAGTAAAAGCCCTGTCTCTGTGTTACCTCTCCACCAAGCCACGCAGAGAGTGGATTTAGCACTTACGTGAACCCTTTGTTTACACCTGCCCTAATGTTTATCCCGAGGCTAACAGGATTTCCTGCGTGCTGAACCCAAACAGCCAGCTTGGTGATCAGCGCTAGTGCCGAGTAGCTGTGCACCGGGGACACCCTTGCTGCTTACCAGCAGGGAATACCAGGGTTGAGGTGTTGTCTCGCTACATCAGGAGAAATCAGGTGACAAAACCCATCTGCTAGAAGGCTATACCAGAAATAGAAACAGTCTGAGAATTAGCAAAGAAAACTAAAATTGTATTTGTAAAAATGGTAATTGTTTGCTATCGGTTTTGAATTCAACACCAGGCACCATGGTCAGAAGTACCTAGACACACGTGATGCACAGATTCTGACCACAAGGAATTGAGCTCCTAGAAAACTAGAAAGATAATTTCATAGGGTATTCAGCATCACAAAGTATTTCTAAATGAAAGCAGTACTTTTTCTACGTGTCCTTTTTGGAGTGGGGTCTTGCCTTCTGTAACTGCGAGGCTGTAACAGAGCATGATGTGTATCTAATGCAGGGGCTGTCAAAATCACTGCTGTATTTTTGCCTACAAAGCACAATTGCACTATTAATTATTATTCTGGAAATACACACATCTCTTGAGTAGTCTGATCTCAACTTGGCTGTTGCTGCTCTGTTATCAGTCCTGGAGCTCATTCTTCAGTTCTGATCAAAAGCAGCTGGCAGAGATCCTGTGTTGTGATTAATTCCTCGCTCACTCGCTTCTCTCCACAACACTTGGTGGTGGGAGTGGTTTTCTTTTGGAAAATTGCACAGTGAACCAGTTTTCTGCCTGTGTGGAAGAGCAGGTTACTATTTGTGCTACTATTGCTTATATTTGCTAGATTGTTTTTCTTCTCTGCCACTGAATGCATTTCCTTGTGTCAGCTGACTAACATTTGAACTCCAGGTACAGGAGCAGATAATGCATCTAACCATGAATAGCCTAACCTTAAATCTTTGCATGATACAGATTTGTTCTGTATATATATTCTGTGGCCGTGAATACAGCCATGTCTTTTTGATCCCTTTGCAACCTTAGGTCAGAAGACTTCTAACTACAGAAAGCCTCATTGATTTTTAACTGTGACAACTTTTTGATGACAACTGTGAGATTTTCTGTTTCTGCTTAGTTGCTTGTAATTGTAGTTTGTACCTGCTGGGGCAGCTTTGTGTCTGCAATTTCTGTAGTGACTCTATGCCAGATAATGTAATGAAGGGGACCTCACTCTGTAGAAAACAGTGGCATTATTACAGCTGTCATTGAGAGCAGATTTTGAGCCAAAAATTGAGTACTGGATTTTAAGCTGTCCTGCTAATTGTTTGCTGCTTTTGTCTAAAATGTGTAAGGCATATTGATTAGAATATTGATTATAAGTGTTCCTGATTGCTCTGGTTTTCAGGTATATTGCCTTAATGGCTTTACCAAAATAAAATTTTGGAGAGGAAGCTGGGGGTGAAAAAAAATCTCAAGTTGCTTTTCTTCCCTGTGAACAGTCCATGAGTATGAGGGGGATGTGCTGGTGCCACTGACTGTATCTGTGCTGGAATGTTTCTGTGGCATTCCTGTGTTACTGTAGTTGTCTGGCAGCAGAAGTGAAGTGCCAGCCCAATAGAGCGCTATTGTTACTACTGGGAGGTTGCATAACTTTAGTCAGAGCTAATCTAGACATAAAGAGGTAAAAATACTCTTCCTCTACAGTTACTGATTTAAGTAACAACCAGCAAGAATGTGCAGTAAAATTTTACTATAAAATCTCAAGAGGCACAGAACTCTGCCATCCTACCCACTGCACAGGCTTGAGGAAGATGCTATTTTAATAAAACCCCCGTAATGATGTATTTATTTTTTTTTCCCCAAAACCACTTTTCTGGGAAAAAAATTTCAGAGTTTTCCCTTAAAATGATTGACTTTGTGGTTTTAGCTAAAGTTGTGGTATTCAGTTGCCAGACCGTTGTGTTGTAATGCAGTGTTTTCCCTTGTTTTTACAACAGTCTGTGTTCAGTGCTGAAGATCAGCACTAGAAAGAGGAATTTTTGGCTGATAACGTCTCAGGGGTAGATTATTAATATTGTCCTGTTTTTACCCAGTCAGGCAGAAATTGATAGTAAACAGGTTATAAACAAACTGTTTTGTTGACAGCAGCTGGGAGGAAAAGATTCCTCCTTTGGAGACTTCAAGCCCTGCTTGCCAGCTTTGGTCTGGGCAGGATCGTGTGTTTAGTGAGACTCACTGACATTGGGTAGGAAATCATTTCACACCAGGAATAACTGTCAGCAGTCCTAGGGATTCCTTGGTCAGTACTGTGGCTGTCTAGGATCTTTCTAAGAGGACCACTGATTATGTCCCATCAGCTTTCCCAAAAGTAGGAAGTAACTTGGGAAAATTCCTCTTGAGTTGAACACCTCTGTATTTCAGAGCACATATTTTGAATTCTGGATATATTTTGTCACAGCTAAATTCCCCCTTTCCAAAACTAACCACTTCTTCATGGAGGGGGAAACACTCAAATTCATTAACCCTCCCTTCCCCCTCCCAAACACTTCCAAATAGGAAGAGGAAACAAATGATGGCCTGACAATATGACTGCTTACCCATGCAGCACAATCTCCATGGAAACAGACTGTCCTAGAATAGCTCAATCACATGAGGGTTACATGACATGAATAAAGTAAGCAGAAAACTGGAAAATATCTTAGAACTGGGGATACTCGCACTTAATTCATTATCCCCCAGGTCTTTGGAGAGTAGCTAATAAACAAAGCTAGTATTGAAAGCAATTTAGTCCATGCTTATCGTAATTTGTAAGTGATGGCACAGTGGAAAATTAGCATGACCCTCACTTCAGGGCTGTTTATTGTTTCTAGTTTGGGTGACATTTAGAATGAATTTTGAATTATTTTCCACATGACCACCTACTTTTTGAAATGGTACCTCTGGTTTGGAGCATTAGTAGATCCCTGTGGATTTCCCCACTTTGTGTCATCAGGCCATGAACATTTCACACCTTTTAGGATGTTTCAAACACTCTAAAGAGGAAATCCACTAGTTGCAGTAGGAATTGACTGCACCTAAAAGGAACTGGAGAACTATCTTTGGAATGTTTTCTTCCAGTTAATTATGTACTCAGAGGGCAAGGAGATTTATTGAGCGTATATTCAATACAAAAATGAATATATTTCACTGATGATTAGTTTTCTGTCTGTAAAGTTAGTGTTTTTAACGTGGGTGTTGCAACAGAGTCATTGAAGAACCTGTTACACAACTCAGGTATAAATAAGTGTATAGTCTACCAATCCACCATAAAGTAAATTACAGATAGGTAGAAAAAACAAATCATTTGTCCTTAGCAGGTCATTGCATCATTAGAACATTGCAGCCCTTCCAACAGCGTGAAGATTAATTTCTGTGGGCTGGCAGAGATGTCCCATTACCCATTTCCTGTTTGTCCAAGCCCAGATCACATTATTTGTCACAGCTTCCACTTCTGAGATGAAGGTTTGTAATAGGATGTTTTGTATCCTGTGTGAGTGAAGACCACAGAGTCATTACACATTTATATTGGCATGTTTGCTGTCTTGGTGCCCCTAATAGGAAACATCATAAGCTTCCTCATCTGTCTCCTGAGAGAGGCTGAAAAGGGCCATTGGTCATTAAACTAGTGCAACATTGGTTTGAAGATTCAGATCCTCAAGATTTACCTTTAGTCATTACAAGACTGTAAAGCACAGGGTTGTAATGCACGAGAAAATTCATAGTTCTCAGCTCTAAGACCCAGTACAGTTTCATGCAGTCTATGTAAACAGTTTTTGTGTTGATTATGACTGATTGTGCTCAGTGCAACATTACACCACTACTTTAAATCATTTTCAACTCTGATAAAAGTTTCCATTAAAAGAAGTTCTCATCTACAAATCTCTTTGGGCATTTAGGGCTGTTGCAAGGCTTACAAAAGAGTTCCTGATGGTTTCTCTGCTTTTCATTTTGCCTCCTGAACATGTCCCATGAGCTGTGTGACTCACATTGACTAACATTACTGCCTGCTTATCTGGTGCTTTTCTTCCTCATGGTCACACAGTACAAGTGGGAGTCTGAAACGTTCCTCCCATCAATGAGGAAAATCCTGCTGCAACCTGCAGCACTAACTGCTAGTGAAGGTTAACAGAGTCAGGTTTCATATCTGCTCCACAGTGTTTACTGCAGACTGCCCTTCCAGGGCGGCTGTGGCCCAGGCAGATTGGGAGTTAAAGGTTACGTTTTTAACCATCTCCCTTGCTCTGCTTTGCTTAAGAAAAGCAAATGCCATAATGGGTATTTTTAAAAGCACCTAACCCATGTTCTTCCTAAAATTAAGTTAGCATTTGTATAGGCTTTTGGTCCTGATGGTCAAGTGGGATCTGTTGTGTTCCTGGAGAGTTTACTCTTGTCCACTCTCTGGATCCAAGGAAGTGATGCTCTGGTTTTTGTTATTTGTTTCCTTTGAATGGCTTTGGATTGGCTAAGAAGCACAATGGGGCATTCATTTTTGATTAGCTGATTGATGACACTGCATGTGTGCACCATTGTCACAGAATATGGGATTTTTCTAGACTGCCATTCCCATTTCCAAATGCAATCTAATATTTGGGCTTTGGAAGAGGATGAAAGAAGTGAATATGATAACTGCCTATTGACCAAGCATGAAAACAAAATTTTTCTTTTTTTAAGAATGTACAATGTTTATTTTCCTTGGATTGCTTTATCCTTTAAAAAGTAATAATTTAAAAAGTGGTTTTGACTCTGCCTTTGTTCCAGTAAAAGCAGCGAGGCTGTGGAACAGTCTAATTGTGGTACAGCTTACACCTGCATCAGGCCCAGTGCAGCTTAAACACACTTTAAACACCTTGATTTAAATGGGGTATTTAAACAGGTAGTAAGTGCCTGAGTATTGCGGATAATGTAGTATTTGCAACAGGGTACATAATTTTTTCTGGCTGTGTTTTAGGCCATTTGCAGGGTCAGAGTTTGGAAATGATGTTTTCAATCTGTGCAAACAGAGCAGTGAGTCATTTTGCATTCTGAGTACAACAGGCAAAAGCAGCTTTTGGGAGGGCAGTGAAGGGGGCTGGGGGGAGGCTGTGCCAGCTGCAAATCCAGGGCAAAAACTGTAAACATGGGTACTGGAACAAGCTGGGCCTTAGTGGCTGTGAAAACCTCCCAACCCAGCTCTAGCTAAACAAATATTTTGTTGTCTCAGAGAGAAAAATGAAAACCTACCGAGCCATTGGTTTCTTCCTCCTCTTCGTGATCAGCTATGGCTCTTCAGAAAACTCCAGTACTCCTCGAGGGTGTGGACTGGATCTCCTCCCTCAGTACGTTTACCTGTGTGACCTGGATGCCATCTGGGGGATCGTTCTGGAAGCGGTGGCGGGGGCAGGTGTGCTGACCACATTACTGCTGATGCTGATTTTGCTGGTGAGGCTGCCCTTCATCAAGGACAAAGAGAAGAAGAGCCCCCTGGGAACGCACTTCCTCTTTCTCTTTGGGACTCTGGGACTGTTTGGGCTGACGTTTGCTTTCATCATCCAAGAAGATGAAATGGTGTGCTCTACCCGAAGGTTTCTGTGGGGAGTTATCTTTGCTTTGTGCTTCTCGTGCTTGCTAGCTCAGGCCTGGAGGCTTCGCAGGCTGGTTCGCCACGGGAAGAGCCCCTCTGGCTGGCACCTGGCTGGGGTGGCCACCTGCCTGATGCTGGTGCAGGTCATCATCGCGACCGAGTGGCTGATCCTGACCATCGTCAGGGACAAGAAGGCGGCCTGCAGCTACGAACCGATGGATTTTGCCATGGCTTCCATTTACGTTATGTTCCTGATGGTGTTTACCATGGGATTTTCGTTTTTCACTCTCTGTGGGAAGTTTAAGAAGTGGAAGAAAAACGGAGTATGCCTCATTCTAACCCTTTTCTTTTCCATCCTGATTTGGGTAGCCTGGATGACTATGTACCTCTTCGGTAACGCTGAGCTCCAGAGAAGAGACCAATGGAGTGATCCCACTCTGGCTATTGCACTGGTGTCCAGTGGTTGGGTGTTTGTTATTTTTCATGCCATCCCAGAGGTCCACTGTACCATCCTTCCATCACAGCAGGAAAACACACCCAATTATTTTGATACTTCACAGCCAAGGATGCGTGAAACCGCTTTTGAGGAAGATATACAGCTTCCTCGGAGCTACATGGAAAATAAAGCCTTTTCAATGGATGAACATAATGCAGGTAAGGATTGGCTATAAAGGACTATTTTTTTTTGTAGTGTGAAGGAAACTCTCTGTATGAGATATTTTTCAGGTGTTGAAAATGAAGGTCATGATAAATACAATAATTTTCACACTGCACATTGTTCCCTTTTACAATTTTTCACTAAGATATCCTCTAGTGACAGAGACATTTTATTGTCTGAAAAAAATGCAGACAATACATATGTTAGGTTAAAGTGATTCTTCTGCATATTGATTTTTCTTGGAAAAACCGAACAATTTCAAATGCAAAGCCAACACCAAAAGAATAAAAATATTCATTTTGGAAAAAATAACCTTTATTTAAATTATTTAAATGAAATTTTTTGTGATTAGCAGTTATCAACATTTAATACAAAAATATTTTCCCAAAACCTCAGAAAAAAATAAAGTGGTCTATGTTACAAAAGCCACTTGAGCAACAAAATAATTATTATTAATTATATTTCCATTTAAATGGATTTAGTGCCACTTAATGGCCCTGTGGGGGCAAAAATTCCAAGTGGCTTATGGACAGTTCAAAGACAGCCTTTGTTCTGAAGGCTTGAAAGCCTGAGGTTTCATGGAGGTTTTGAGGTAATTTGCCTTCCTTGTCATAGAACGATGTGTGATGACACATCATTAAAATTTGCAGTGGAAATGCTTTTGAGTGATTGCTGAAAGGACCAGCAACAACTGGGTGTTTCAGAGATCCAAACCCTTGCCCAACGTTTAACCCATTTCAGAAATGCCAGGGATGCCTCTGTGACCAGCAGTGGGAAGCAGGAGCCCTGTGGTGTTCTTAGGGGGGTTGTGGTCTGGTGCTGCCCCACACCTGGATAAAGGACTTTGTAACAAGTCACACTGGTTTTTATTCACTCTAATTGAGAAGAATACTGGCCTGCTATCTCAGGCAGTGGTTGCCACACTGCTCTGGCAGCCCCTGAAAGAAGGTTTAGGGCACATGTTCCAGGCACTTCACCTTCCTATTCATCTTTGTGTCTTTGATTTCCTCTGGGTTTGATGTTTCCCTGGGTACTGACCAGACACAGAGGAAAACAGCACTTTTGTTTGGCACAGTGTCGGGTCAGGAAGGCATTTTCTTCTCTAAGATTTTTAGCAGGAATTTTAAAGATCTCCTTCTCGTAGAGAAGTTTGTTCTGTGAGTAGATACCATAAGGGCAGCAGTAAAACAAGAAAATCACATGAATAAAAGAATGGTTGTTATTACTAATGTTCCAAAGCAAGAGGCAGTTGCACTATGGACTGTTAAAAGCACTCCTTTTTTTTTTTTTGTGGTGGTTTTTTTACTGTGCTACATCCCCCATTAAATTAATTTCATAGTAAAGTAACTGCAGTGGCTTCAGTGAAGCTATTTCAGTGAAGCTATTTCTGGCTATGGCAGATCTAAAAACAAAATTGGATCTTTCACTCTGTATCATTCCTTTTCATGGATGCATTTTAAAAAAAGAACTGGAAGCTCCTTTTTGATCTAATCATTCAGTAATTAAGTTTTTTTGTGAAATGGATAGATGTATGATAGCTATAAAATCATTATACTGTCTATTATAGTGCAATTTATGTTCTGCTTTAATCTATCTGAATTATACTACAATACAAAATAGATTTCCTTATCTGATGCCCATATTAATGTATACCCTAATAAATGACTGTCATTCCTATTCCCATGGCATATAGGAATTTTTAACACATCAAAACACATTAAATATTCCTTTGCAGCAGTTCTTTAAGGGTTGGCTTGGGACTTCAGGGTTTGGAGACAAAACTTAGTAGCATGGTAGAGACTTAAAGTAAATACAGGATAACAACCAAGTCACTTAAGTCAGATCCCCTTGCTGATGGTTGTCAGTGGCAAAGCCCCTGGAGTCTGTGAGCACTTGGCTCTGCAGGTATGTAGAGAATGTTCTCTTCTTTCATCCATTTAATCAGACTCAATTCATCATCAAAAGTTTAGAAGTTATTGGAAGGGTACTTTCTTCAATGACTTCATACTTAAGAATGATGTTTAAGAGTAGAAGATCTACTAGTTGTAAAGTTTGGATGATAAGCAGAAAACAATTCTGTAACTTTAATTCTTTTTTCAGTAAATAGTTAGCTTTAAATAGAAAACATGCCTGGACAAACATATTTTCCATTAATTCTTGTTATTTCCGCCAACACTTGTATAAAACAATTTCATAATTTTGCTCTTTTTTAAGATTTTAAGCAGTATTTTAAGAATCTGAACAGTGTTCAGGTTCAAACAAACATATGTCCTCCTCAATTCCTTCTTTCTTAGCAAAAATGTAGCTTCAAGTTATGCATTGCAACAAGAGCTGCTCCATTCCAGGAACGCATTAAGCATTAATAAAGCAAACCTATTTTAAAGTCAGTAACTTAAACATCATTTAAACAGCGTACTAATCTCAGATTTTAATATTTGTATTTTAGGTTGTAATATCTCTTTAGAAGAGTTATTTTCATAGGTGTGCCTTCTAAAATTATATTAAAGTATTTAGCAATAGACAAAGAGAAGTTGACTGAGTTCTCAGTGCTCTCTGGAAGTGCAGTGCACACTAGTAGGGCAACCTCTGTAGGCTGAAAGAATTTGCCTTAAACAAGAGAAATCTGGATGTGAAATGTAGAATGCTCCAGCTGTCACGAAACTCAAGCCCAAGCAGCTCTGGTATCGTTAAATTTCATTTAATAACTTCTAGTACTACCAGTCAGTCACAGCCAATGTCTAAAAGCAAAGTGAACAAAACTTAAAAGGTGTTGAAAAGAGGCTTTGACACATTTGCTCAAATATCCTCAGTACTGCTTGTTTTTTACCTGTTCATACCCTATGCAAGAGGATCTATTTAATAGTAATGTAGAAAATACAAGGAAAAATGGTAAAACTGGTGTTACCATTTGGAGAAAAAAACCCCAAATGAGTCTACAAGCTTTGTCACAGATTCTTGTGTCAAAAAAAGCATAGCTGTTTGCAAGGATAGGGAAAGAGAATTTAGCAATATGAAATTGAATTTACTGGCTCTTTAAGATAGCTTTGAAATGACTGTGTGTATTTTGTGTAAATATTCTGTATAAATATTTTAATGATGGTGTGCATGATACAGATTTTTTTGTGTCTGTGTGTACAGTGCAATCACGTGTGTTTATCGCACAAGGAGTAGTCAAATAGCAAAAAAAGAGTTCCTGACCTTGAGATGGTCAAATATCTAATAAAAAATACTTAGTTCCTGTTTAGGCATTTTCATAATTTCTTCTCCCAGTGTTCTGCAAAAATATGCAATTTTCAGATAGACAGCAAGTGAGGGTCTATATGTATCTGAAGCCAACAGCTGAGCATTTGCAGGGTAGAATTTCTAAATTTCCATGCTAAATCAATACTGTTCTTCATCCTGGTGCACAACTCCCAAAGAGAGGAGTAGCAGTGGATAGAGGACAGCATATGGCAGTAGGATCCATTTAAATCTTCTACACAAAGCAACTGCATTGGAGATGAATCCTGGCCTCATTAAAGTCTGTGCTGAAATTGTCATAAACTTCAGCTCATTCACGATTTCAGGCAGAGACTGTGGATTTGTAATTTGAATTAAATCTAAGAGAAGTTCTTGCCCCAGGTGCCTGAACTGGGCATGTTTCTGTTTAGCAGCTGACAGATGAGTATTGCCCGTTGTGACCACGCACGTCGTGTGGATAAATGAGCTCTGTTCCCTGGCCACGTCCGAGTTCAGTGAAGTCATTATTTACCCTCAGAATTAAAGAGGGAGTTGCTATGTGCCAATCCCCAGACTGCTTTAGAGAGAGCAGCATATCCCTCACGATGCATATCTCATTCAGATTTTACATCTTGAACCCAAACTTGTACTAAAATTAATGGGGACACTGATTTATTCCTGGTGTAAACATCCAGAAGGACAGTCACTATCTTCTCTTTGGCTTCAGTGATTTGCCATGTTTAAGCTATTCAAAAGCAATATTTACTCCATCTTGCTAGTTTCGCAGAGTAAATATAATCTGAAACATCTGGAAAATCCTTATATGCTAGTCATGCTGAAGTAATGCTCAGGGGGTTGTGAGCATTGCTTGCTGGCTTGAGCAAGGCTTTGGATCCCTGTCCACTGGATTTGATAGAAAGCAAGATGTAACACATTTTGCTTAACCCCACAGTATCCAGACCAACACAGGGGGCACTTTGCAAAACACATTGTCCAAAATACATCACAGATTTTTGTGACTAAAGACATTGAGCTCCTACTGAAATGAGATTAAACAAGCTTCAAAAATTTGGTTCCTTTCCCCCTCCCTAGCAAACAGTTCATTTAATGTAAATCTGATTCTTCTGAGATCCACTCCCAACCTGCAAGAGAAACAGCTGTTCCAAAGCAACGTGGAAGTTAAACCAGTGGCAAAGTTCCCAATAGCTAAACTGGAAGGAAGATAGCCTGTGATTGCAGAACTTTAATTGTGTGCTAAGAGTGATCTCTCTTTTCCAAACACAGCGCTAAGAACGGCAGGATTTCGAAACGGCAGTTTGGGAAGCCGGCCTAGTGCTCCTTTTAGAAGCAATGTTTATCAGCCAACTGAGATGGCAGTTGTGCTAAATGGTGGGACTGTAAGTATCAAAATGTGATGATTTAAGAAATCTTTGAAATGTACTGATATATACAACCATCACTAATTGAAAAACCTGCTTTAGCTTATTCACAGCAGGGGGAAAGCTATAAATGAAAATTTAAGGCAGCAAGTATGCATGTAATGCTTCCCTTCCCTCTAGAAAATATGTAATTAACAAGTATTTTGCATTTGTTTATCTGGCTATTCACATTTTGCAGTGCAGCTTCAGTGAACCAAGGATTTTTTGTGAGACAACATATTCAATGGCCCTTTTAAATTAAATTTGTGTTAAGGTATTTAACATAACTATTAAGTGACACCATTTCTAACCTGATTTTTTTCAAGACGGTGTGAGTCACACAGATGTTTTCAGACAGTACATTACTTTAAATAATTGTTGCAGATAATGGTGGTCTCTCACATATATTCCATTTTCTTGTAAAATACATGGAATTCTTTGTAACTTACAGATTTGTACATATTTTGAAAATGGATTCATAAAAGAGGACTATAGAATATTTTAATGTTATTAGCATCAATTTTTCTTCCTTAGACAATGGTTTGGCATGTCATTCTTTGATAGACCTGTATTTTTACAGCCTGGTTGTTGTAATATTGGTTTAGTGATGCCAAACGGACTTTATAAATGTTTTTCACATTATGTCTAATTTTCACTTAAGACATTTCATATAGCAGGCATAGTGTTGAAAAAGAAGAATTTTCATCCCTACATTTTTCATGCATATCTACATGCTTCTTAAAAAATCTCCTCATGAGCCGGTTTGTACTCATGTGAGTTGGGTTTTCTTTCTTTTGAATCATGAGCTGATTCCATAACTCAACCTCTACATTT
This sequence comes from Hylia prasina, assembly GCA_013397195.1. Lineage (NCBI taxonomy): Eukaryota > Metazoa > Chordata > Aves > Passeriformes > Sylviidae > Hylia > Hylia prasina. Next base: position 69,356 of record VYXD01012056.1, on the reverse strand, counting down.
AAAACCAAATAACATGAACTGATTGCAGGTCTGGTTTTGTTTATAAGTAAGTAAAGTTTTGGCTGATTTTAGTGAACAAGAGGGACTAGATACAAGAATTCTGCGTGGGTAAGACTGTGTGAAACGTCAACTCGAGTAAAATGAAAAGGCTTGGCTTTGCTGTTAGTAATGGATTGCATCCTTCTGAAGTTTTAATTCATCTCTGCCTGTTTTCTGATACCAGAATGTGCAGTTCAGGGAGAAGGCAGTTAAAGGATGAGAAGCTTGAGAATTTGGTGTTTTGTTTGTTTTGCTTTACTCTGAGTTGGATACAAAGCTCATGTGTATATATAGTCATGATTTGACAGAGAGATAACTGCACTTTACGGGTGGAAGATGAGTTTCTTTGTATCACTTTGCTCTAGAACTACTATCTGGAAAGCTGTCATGTACATGTAGTGTGATAACACTGATTTTTGAACAGTCTAGATCTCTCAGTTATGGGTTTATTATCCTTATTTCCAGATACCAACTGCTCCGCCAAGTTACACTGGACGACATCTCTGGTGAAAGGCTGTAGGCTGTAGAGAATGAGAATCCTTGTTGCAGATGTTGTTCCCTGGCAGTGTGTCTTTGAGGGAAGGAATCCGTAACAGTACCAGAACAAAGCAACAAAACATCCAGGATCTTTCTAAATCCTACAGAGGATTTTGCCTAAATGTGAACACCATTGAATGGAGAATTGCAAAAATAAAATTGTAAAACTGAAGCTGAATCTAATTTAAAACAGAAGCAGGCACACCTTAAATTGGCAGAGGGAATATTGTATTATGAAGTGTAAGATATTCTCTTGTCTGTAACTTGTGTGCCAGGCAAGCCTGGTTTTGGTGGTTGCCAGTTGCTTGCAAAATACCCTCCTCTCACCTAAACTTAATTCATGTTGCCACAAGAGATTGCCACTAAGGTGTGAAAACACGCAGGATTTCTTTCCATTTTGCTCCTTTTCCTGTCATTTCCAACGTCATGAGAAGTCCCCTGTTTGCTCCTTCCCTAGCTGTACTGTACAGTCACGCAGCATCGTGTGTAGTCAGACATCGTCACTCTGTGGCAACCCGGTCCCTGCTGCTGTGTAGGCTGATACTCTGCTCTTCAAAAGCTGGCCTAGGAGGTGCAGTTCTGGAGGGATGAAAGGTCTGGGCATGTTTCACTGCGTTCTGGAGCTTCTCGGGGCAGAGAGGAGATGTGTAGGTCTGGCACGGGCAGCTCTCCTCGGCCTCGTGGATCGATTCCCTGATATCCAGCCCCAAGCCCGGGCGTGAGCCAAGAGCCCGTGGGAGCCGTGGGAGCGAAGCCATTCCTTGGAGGGATGTGTTTGTGCAAGGGCTTGGCTGGGAGAGGATGTGGCTGGCGTTGGCAGCAGCAGTTGGTGCTGGTGGAGGGCAGGAAGGTGCCCCTGAGCTGGCTGGGCTGGGCTCAGGCAGGAGCCGGGGGCAGCTGGGCAGTGCTGACCCTGGGGAGGGGCACTGGGCAGCCGAGAGGGTGAGACCCCCCTGAGCCCCTGGTCGTACGAGTAGTCCAGTCCCCTCGACTGCAGCTGTTTGTGCATTTAAATGTGGTTGTGCATTTTAGTGCCTAGAGAGTAGAATCTCTGTGCTGGAGGTGGTTTGTTGTTGTTTTTGTTTATTTAAGGTGGTTTCTTCCCTACTCCTCCCCTCCCCATCCATTTTTTTGAGTTGATAAAAGGCAGGCTTTTCAAAGCTTTTCATCTTTGTTTTCTCCGGGTTATTTAAACGGTTCCCATTGCCCATTTGTTGTGCCATGGTTTTTCATTATGTTCAAGCAATCATTCCTTTCTTTAACATTTAATACATATCGGACATTGAAAACATCACTGTATCCTCACTGTTTGGCCCATGTTAATCTTAGCTTTCCTCAATACTAAAAGCTAATTGTTTTTACTTGAAGGCATAGGAAACATATAACAATTAAACTTTGCATATGCTGTAATAAAAATATATATTTTCAAACTAAAAAAAATAAAATGTACAAATAACTGAATAGCTTAGTAGCTTCACAGAGAGAAGTTACTTGCTGTATACTGCAGAAGAAAGACAAGCTTCTTATTTTTCAAGAGTCTTCCTGATTCCTCATGTACCTCCATTTCTACTGAATTAGGAACCTAGTCCTGCAGACTTGTACTCCCACCAGTAGTCCCATTGACACTGTACAGGTACAGAGACTGCAAGATCAGTCCCTAAGTGTTGCACACAGATATATGTGTATATGTGTATGGAAAAATATATATTGCCATTCTTGCCATGATCATCTTATGGGGTTTTATTTCAAAGCCCTTCTCCTCCAGAAGCAATGTTTTTGTGTCATGCATGAGTGAAGGAGTATGTCAGCTCCCCCCTGCCCTCCCCTTCTGGAGGCAAAGGAAGCATGTGCTTGTTTTAGGGATCCTTTATTTCATTTTGTATGTAACTAGATGGCCTGAGTAACCAAGTAGGGTAGGGGTGGATATTGCATGCTATCCAGTGACTTAGAAATATGTTTTGCTTGCTATGAGCAGAGCTTTGATCAAATAGGATAATATTTAAGATAATGATAGCCACCCAGAAGACATATGATTTGGAGCAATAAAAACACTATTACCATCACTTGCCTGCAGAATTTTGCTTTTAAAAACCAGTTTTAAAAAAAAATCCCTCATAAAACTCTTATCATAAAAACATATAAGATGACCATGGCATAAATGGTAGGACAGTTTTCTTTCAAAAAGTTTATCATGCTACAGCCAAGACTTACGAATTAAAATACACATTTTACAGACCTTTGACAAAATCTATACTAGACATAGTTATCTTAAGAAACTTCCTTTTTCTAGATGTGACTGAATTGATAAATAGAGTTCCCAATCCTGCTTCTGATGAAGTTGTTTGATATTTCAGGGTTTATGCAAAGATATGGCCAGATCTTACCAACTGCTATTCAGGTGACTAGTCTCACTGGGTTAGTCATGTGGACTATTCAATGAATTAAAAAGTAGCAGGATTGGGTTTCATGTGTGGTGGTGAAAGTGTGGCAATAGATTTAGGAGGGTCTTTATTTTCCAACTTTATACAATTAGTAATGAGCAACTTTTTTTTTGTAAGTCACTAGTCTGTGATGTAAAATGCCGCAAAATAAAACTGTAATTGAAGAAAGGCACCTTTATGTTAACTTATATTTTTGTTACAGTGTTTACTTTTGCCTTTTTTGAAAGTTTTCTAGAATGTAGAGCATCTGTGAACATGAATAAGTAAGTAAGCACAAGCCTTTCACAGTTCTCCTAATTATAATTAGCTTTTATACTATAAAAGCTACTCTGTTGTCCCTTGATGGTTATGTGCTCATGGTGTTTCCATGCAGAAAAATGAAATCACAAAGCATCTATTACCAAACCAAGATTTATAATGACCGGCTTTTGATCAATGGCAGGAAAAGAGTTCAAGGTCACAGAGATCCTGTCCTGCTTTCAGAGGGGTTGAGGGTGTTTGACACTTGCCAGAAAATATGTAGCATTTTCAGAAGAACACTCTCAATACATCCAGCTGTTTCTATTAACAAGGTACATGAAATGCTATACAATTAGCTGTTTCTGCTTTTAGTCTAAACACAGGCATCTTGGTTGGCCTTGTTTGAGCTCGATGCCTTGGGTCTAACCAAAGGCCATACAAAAGGGAGCATTGTAGCTTTTATAATAAAACAATTGGATTATTCTACCAACTTACAGGATTACAAAGCAGGTGCTTTTTATTAATTGATGAGAGCTAAAGCTCATTTTTGATAGATAATATATATTTATTAAATGTATTAACGTGTGTTTTATAACGTACCCTTTTTTCCGCTGATTGTTGCATACTGGTATCTTATTAACTACATCTTTAAAAGATTTTCAAGACAATCAATGTGTACCATGATGACTGTACATAAGTATACAAAACTACAAAGGTTGTAAAGCATGGGCAAATGTTTTATTTTCAAAATGCTGTTCTTAATGAGAATAAAGGCTTTACTATTTACTTACAATGTTTGCGTCCACTTGGTTTTAAAATCCACACAGATTTTTTCCATTGCAGTGAGTAGTGCTACAGACAGATTTGCCCCTTGGTGCAGTTCCTCAATATAAGCAAAGTTAAACTGAAGAAAAGGGCTCCTAAACCACATTCCTCCACCTTTGGCCACATTCCCACGCTTACCCGTAGCTCTGGCACCTATCAAACCCACGGTGAGCCAGTCAAGGAGCTCAGCAGCCAAACTCTTAACACGAAAGGGATATTTTTTTTTCCCCCTGTTGGCTCAGCAGTTTCCTGTTGTGGTTCAATTGCTCCTGCTTGTGAACAGGAGGGGACAGGAGAATACAGCCAAGCTTGAATAGTGCACGATGAGAAGTTTTTCTTCAAATGGTTTGATTTTCCAGATCTGGTGTAAGAACCATCATCACCAACCAGGAAAAAACCCAAGGGGTGGGTACTGGTGGAACAGTGAAGACAAAATCTGTGCAAGTGATGGGAGAAATCCATGTGGAACCAAGTGCTCGAGACCACCCGTGTTTTATTAGGTGTTGAGTCAAAACAACTACACCTTTGACATACATGGAATTATTCCTAGTTCTGCTAATATCTTCTCTAATTGTGAAATTATAAAGGCATAAATAGGACTGTGCTTGACATGGCTAAGTTAAAGAAATAATAAGGGTTCTTTAGCAAGGGGCCCAGTCTGGTTTTTACTGTGCTTGGACCTGATATAAGTAGCCTGCATAAGATTGCAGAAAATGCTGACACTGGGATCTGAATTCTACACTTTCTCAGCACATGTGCTAAGTGGTAACAAAAGGGCCTTTGACTTTTCTCCACTGCAGAAATGCAGAGCAACCCCAGCTCTCATTGCCTTCCACTGGAATTGCAGGGGCACAGTGTTTCTGCAACTTAGACCATTCTGAACAGAGCCTGGATTTGTGCAAAGTGTCACAGCTCTGCAGAGTCAGAGAAGTCCAGTTTATGATAAATGAAGATTTAACACTTGCCTACATGTAGGTAGTGTTTAATTTAATTTCATCCAGAATTTTGTTCCTGTCAGAAAAGGTTTTAAGTGAGCATTCAGGAACACAAGATGAACACAAATTCAACATTTTTGGCTAGATGTGCATCATTCCATCTGTTTTAACAGAATTGTGCTCACTTACATGAAGACTGAATTTTGTCTTGGCATGCTGGGTCCTTACATAACCTGCCTTTGATTTACAATACCTCACATGTAAAACTTTAATGCTAAGAGCATTTCTACATCAGTATCACAAAGTCCATGAGCTCTGTACTTTGCAATTTTAGTGAGGAAACTAAAATTGGGGTGTTGAAGGATTTGGGGTACGTGATTCCAGCTCTTCTGATTTGCTTCTCACTGCAACCATAAAAAAAAAAAATTAACAGGCACAAAACCAAAAAAGGAAACATCCATACTTCCACAGCAAATACTCTGTTGTTCAATAAATAAATAAAAATCCCCTTCCCAACCCAAAAAGTGTATTTCTTCTTTGTATGGCTTTTTTTTTTTCACGTTTTGACACAGCTTCAGCACTCAGATACTTGCACACAGTTCTCTGTGCCAGCTGTGGGAGTTGTGCATGTGTAGCTGAGGGCAGAGCTTTTTCCTAGTAAGAAGTCACTGGATTGTTAAAAAAAAAAAATAAAATAAAATTGAAAGCAGCTCTTTGAGGTTTCTGCTTTGAAGAATTTTCAGTTAAAAGTCAGTGATGAAGTCATACAGTTCACCTAGCATATAAATATACTTTTGTCATTTAGGACAACAAGCAAGGTCAATAAAGAATAGTTTTTCTATGTCTCAGTGGAAAGAAGAATGTTATCCATGTGATTGCAAAGGGTCTGCCAAATGGGAAAAATCAGTCAAACAAAGAGCACAGGGTTGCTTGCTGGAGTAAACAATTCTAAATGAACAAAAGCTCTACATAAAAGACAAACGTCCCACCCCCTAGTGAAAGCTGTTTTCAAAGCTCTGTATTCTTTCAGAATGTTACATCTGTTAATACAGATTAACCTAATGTTTTTCTTTTGCTGATACAAGAGTCCGGTTTCTCATTCTATTTGTGTGCTTTCTGCTATCTTATTCTGGTTTTGATATTTTAAAATTCTACAAACTGTCTTTCAACTTAAAAAAAATCTGCTTTTCCATTTCCTACACTTCAGAAGATGTATCTGTACTAAACACCTTGTATATCAAGCAAGTTTATTGGGAGATTTATATATAAAAGCTATGCTAGAGGCAAAGAAAGCCAAATAGGCCCAAAAAATCCCCTTTTGAACGTACAGTTTCATGAGAGCTTAGTTACCCTTCTGAGGCTTGCAACTGAAAACCAGCAAACAAAATCCTCTTGGTACATACCAGGAATACTGGGCTGCAACAGGCCCATGTGCTAATTTAAGGTGCTCAACGTGCTCCCAACCTGGAGAATCTCAGCTCACAGCATACAGGAACAGTGCTGTATGAGCAGGGACACAGCAATCCCTTAGAAACCCAAAATGAGACTGCAGCAGCAGGATAAACCCTGTTTTACCATGGTCAAGGCAATACATGTCCAGTGTCTCAGTGGCACAAGACCTTTCTGCATTTTAGGGCTTCTGTTTGTACAGCTGTTAAGAAGAAAAATCCAGACTGGACTTAATATCCCATATGACTATGAATGTCCTCTACACAAAATACTTCCTATTGCATTGAATTTTATCTAATATTCTTTGATGTGATAAGGCTGACATTTGCAAATATTTAATCTGCAACATTCAGAAACCTTTCACATTAAAATGAGCAGGTGTTTTAGGTATCTACTGCTTTTAGTCAGTAGAGTCCTTGTCTTATCATAACCTGTGTTACTTAAGCATAACAATTTCCAATCACATCACACCAAGCAGGAAGTACAGGCTGTCAGTATAAATCTGGATTTCAGGCAGTTATTTAAATAGTTTTTGACATAGACTTGCTTCCTATGCAGATAGAAAAGTAAGATGTCCTCAGGATTCAGATAAGCTGGCAAGATGGAGAAAGAAGCTGCCTGGCTATGTTTTTTCGCTAGAAATTTCCAATGGAGAAATATATTTTTCAGGCTGTGACACCTCAGACTGAACTAACGTGCCTAAAATATTTTGAAATGCCTAAGGAAGATGTTTAGAACAACTCACACCACCTGATAATCCAGCCCATTTCTTTCAGACAACACATATCTAAAGCAATGAACAGTGCAAATGTCAACATCAGCAACCTTACAACTGTGGCTTACCACGGTGCCATTCCTTATGCTGAAATTTAGCCATTTCAGTCCTAGAAGTCCTATCATTCTTTCAACAGAATGAGAAACCCATTCCAGTTTTCAGCTGCATTTTAAAAAGTATTAAAATCTGAACTTGAACAGCACTGTTCCCATTCCATCTCTCCGTGTCTGCAGTCACCATGTGCAGTTCTGCAGGGCCAGCTCCCACCACTGTGGGAATCACAACTATGATTCTGCTGCAATGGAAACCATCCCCTTTTCTCTGCTGAGATTTCCTGCATGCTGGGGAAAGGCCTTTGGACATAAGTGGGCAGAACAAACTGCCCCAGGATGCCACTTACACAGTGGGGAATGTAACTCTGCACTGCTGCCAGTCTTGGGGCAATGCCAAGAAAACTGTTCTCACAGAAAGCTGGATTCAGGAAAATTACAAGCACTTTAAATCCCAAGATGTTTGTAATGTATGGAGATTATCTGCAGAGAATGCCTAATTTAAGGATGCACAATATAAGAATTAAATAATACAATCATGCTCACTGGCAGCCTGATCAGTATTTTGTATACTTTTAAAACATCAGCTCCTGTTTGAAGTCCTGAGACATAGAGGAACTGAGGCCCTTAGGCGCTGTAACAGTGTAAGTTAAGAAAAAAATAAAATCTCACATCTCACTTATTTCTTCTCTTCTAGTACTGGTATTTCTACCTGAATAGGTGATATGGTTTCTTCTATCAGAACAGTTTAATTTTTTAGCACTATGTTTCAGTCTCTTTAGTGTATTTTGCAGTCTTCTTACTCCTTACTCCTATTTTTTCATAGTGAGAAAACCTGATTAAAATATGCTATAGTGACATGCACGTTCTAAATCATGGGACACTGTAGCCACCACTGCAATAATAAGCACTAGTGGGGACTGTGATTAATTCTTTGGAGGTGAGGTGGGGGTGTTCTTGAGGAGCACAACTGTTTAACTGCTATTTTTGACCTGCTACTCCTACTACAGTAAAGTCATCTACTGCTTGGTGTGCCATGTTCCTTGGAAATGCAGCTCGTTTGACATAGTTTATCATGTCTGTGCTGCAATGCTGAGGCACAGATGATGGCTAAAGGAAGCACTGGAATGTATCTGGATTTACTATTCATTAGCTCCCAGGAAGGGAAAATTCAGAAACTGGCAAAACTTGGAGCTTTTGTCCTATTTATATAAACATTAGGTTCAAACATCCTTATTTGGATGGCAGACATCATTTTCCCTCATCTTAATGTACAGGACTGATGTTTTGGTTTGACACTTGGTTGTTTCAGCATAGCAGTGAATAAACTTATTACCAACTGTGTGCACTATTGTATAACACAACTGGCTTGTGACAGTAGCTTAGGAAAGGTTTATGCTCCCACACTCTTTATAGAGTGCACTTCTTCACAGAACTCTTAAGAACTACATTTAGTAATTTAAACAGTTGAAAATAGTAATGAAAAATACTATGATGGACTATAAGAAGATGAAAATCCATTAAAGAAAATCTATTGGAATAACTTATTAGCAGGAGCTTAGAGTAAAAAATATATATAGAAAGGAGTTTCACCCTAGCCTCCCAATGAAATGCCAAAGAAGCCTGAACATGAAATTGGAGCCACCAGCAATCTTGCTGAAATAAGACCTGACTTTTAAAGAGACAGGGGGTTTTTATAAAGTGTTTATAATTTTAGCCTCTTACTATTGGAAGTCTGCCTGTATATAATAATTAGTGAAACCTTTCACTCCAGGAAATACTCAGTCACTAGTGATAGGAAAATGATCTATTGAATACAGATATATTAACCAAACGAATGATAAAATGGAAATTTTGCCCATAGACACTCCTGCAAGTCATGAATCTGAAATGGAGCTGTTAGAGGATCACTCAGCAGAAAAGGATTCTGTAAAAAGGATTTTTAAAAGTGACAGGACAAACCTAATTTTCCATATCAGGAGCAGAGTTTGTCAAATGCTTAGTCTTGCTTTCATGACTGTAGAGGACAAAAAGTTTCAGGGTGGTTTTTTTAATTTGCTTAGGATCAGATTAGCAAAGCCACAGCTGAAATACATGAGCCTTCCAAACACCAACATTCAGCAATGCACAGGGGAAATAAGGGCTGAAAGACCTCTAGCAGAATTTGTTTGTGCAATGCGCCATTGCTTTCTTCATATTTTGACAGGAAGACTCAGAATTCATTAGAATATATTTGAATGGTATTTTTTACAATTCAAGGTGTACAAAAAGAAGAGAAATATGGGAAGATGTAAGTATTAGGGTATCTGAACAACTGACATGAACACCTCAGTTAGGAGAGAAAAAACTACAGAGAATTATATGTACTGGACACTATTGCTTACAATTTTCCAAGTCCTCCAAATCATTCAATGACCTGAGATTTATGAAGAGACAGCCACAGAATCACAGCAGTTTGTGAAACACAACCCTGGACTGAGAAGAAAATCCAGAATGAAGGCAACCAGGTCATTTCCACCACATCTGAGTAAGGCAGTATTTTTCAATGTAAATAGTCAAGACAGAAAAAGAGAATGATAAAAACAGAAAAAAACCCGATGACCAGAAATATAAATCATTCCAGAGTGGCAGGTCCTCAGCTAAAAGCATTTGGGGATTTGCAGGCAGAAACCAACATAGGCAGAAACCCAGAATTCCAAATCTGCTGGGCAGCTTCATGAAAACTTCATTTATACCCATTAGCCCCTCTCCTTTCTGACATGATTCCAAACTTGCAAAATGTGATAGGTTCTATGAAGTTACCAAATTTAAACTCTTGTGCAGACTAAAGCAAAGCATCAGGTAAGAAAGCAGCCTGTTACATTGGATAAGATGTCTGGGTGACTGATGCCACAGGGAGGGTTTCAGGGGAGTCAGGGCCAGCAGCTCCTGTGTTCTGCAATCTGTCACCCCCTTCTTTGTATCCTCTGAGTCATATTTTAACACTCTACTAACAGCCTGTGGTCTTTCTTTCCCTTCCCCACTTCCCCCCTTCCTGCTTTTAACCAAGAGTCTCAAATCTAGTTTTGCTGCAGGACTATTTGGAGGCTTTATTTTTCAGCTGGTGACAGCCTTTTCTCCAGGCTTCTAACACATCCCATAGTTAGAAATAGAAATTTGGGATTTGCTTATCTAAATGGCTTACAAAAAACACCAGCAGCATTTTCAATAAAAATGCTCCGATGTTTTTCACTGTTAAAGTTAAAAGCAGAAAAGGGAAACAAAGAAGATTGCAGAACCCATGAAGAATTTCTCCTCTCCTTACAAAAAAAAGAAAAACAAAAAAAAGAGATGTTTATATAATCACTGAAAAATCACCAAATTGCAATTGTCCTTTTTAAAAAATGATTAAAAATTATTTTTAACAACTGCAGAGTGATGAGTGAAAATACAGCTTTGGTGCTGGAGGATTAGTTCAGACTTGTGCTCACAGGCCCACTGCTGTGCCTGTGAAAGCACAGTTGAGATGATCACATGTTGTAGTTTATCTAAATGATCATCTTCCCTTTTTATTTTTTCAAACATTCCCAACGTAGTTTCAGAAATTAAATGTTACTGTAATCTTTATAAATTTTCAAAGATGTCTGAGTCCAGGGTGTGGACCAATAAATTGGATTCTGTATCATGAGTCTTATGACTTCTATCACTACATTCTCAGCTGTTAGTGCCAAGATTAAACTTTCAGAAACATCTCAAGCATTTTGAATTATGCTTGATGAAAACCACCAGCACATACTCGGCCTTCAGTGCTGCTTTGTTCTTTGATTTTCTTTTTTTGTTTCCTTAAAAAAAAAGTTTTAAGGTCTTCTTCTATGTAAGTCAAATTTTATACAAGTGCTTTTAAATCAAAAGCAATCATATATATGCCCCCATTTTAAACCATTTTGACTGCAGCACTTTTGGTTTCAGAAAGAAAAAACCAAATACCTGTAAATAGAGTCATGTTTTAAAAAAAGGGGAGTGAAATTTTTTAAGTGCAGCAAGCAGCCTTCCACTTTAAACCTGTTTCTGAAGTTTAGTTTGAAACCAAATTATTAGAAAAAATACATTCAACACATAAGATCTTATTATATATGTGTGTGTATATAAATCTGTTATATAATATCAGAGATTAAAAGTGTAAAACCACAGAATCTGAGGAGGTCATTACTTACAAGAATTCCATTATGAGATTAATTAAAGAATTACAGCTGCAGTAAAAGAAGGGCAGATGAAATTAGAAACAAATTATTTTGTTTAAAACCTTCCTCAGTTATTTCAACCACCCTTGGTGAAAGTGGTTGGGGGAACAAAGAAACTCCCACATAAAACTGATTCATGCCTTATATTTTACAGGGCTGAATTTTCCTAAATAAACCACAGAGATGCAGTCTTTAAGAAATCCATTAGCTATTCAGAATATGTCTTTTCCTAATCCAACATTATTACCTGCAGTAATTTTAAATATTTTCTTAAGCCTAGTGTAAGATTTCCTGTTTATAAATATATCCTCTTTTCAATATTTTCTTTGGGAAACGACTCAGTCCTACAAACATGCATGTGGTTGTAATGTCATTTATGGCTCCAATAATAAGGATGTTCATGGAATGAATTTAAAGAAGTTTCACAGTGTAGCCGTTTTTTTCTGGGTTCTGAATTTAACATTTTCCTCTCCTCCAATTAGTTTTGCTTTGATGTGATATGATTGCATACAGGCATCCTTCAAAAAATATGCAGACTAGACTTGCCCTGTTCAGCTTAACTTGATATTAAGCTTTTAAATCCTTCCTCATAGTTCAGGTGGAGACATCACAGCTGTATAAGGAGTGAGTTACTGCATTTCTTTGCTTCCTGACACTGTGCATCTGTTCCTGCTCTAGCACCATAAATATGCATCCTTTCTCCCTTGTATCTCATTCATATTTGCAAGGATTTTCCAGAACACCTCCATTTTGAGTTCTTCAGAGTATTGCTGGATGCATCTTCCCAGGGGAAAAGATTATTGCCATGAAAGAGGTATTTTTAAAATCTCTCCAGATAGGTAAGTAATAACTTCTACTGCCAAAGGAAAAATACAGCTTGAAAATTGAATGGAATGTAAAAGAATATTCCCTCCTGTATCTGGAAATCACCGCCCTCACCTACTGTGAAGATTACTTTCTGTCTTGATTTAACTACATTCTCCACACACTGTGCCTCCTGTTACACAAGTGCCTTGCAAAGCCCAGGCTGTTGTGGATTTATAAGACCTGCCAGCTAATAGGGTCGCAATGGGTATTGCCATAAACCCAGGAATATTTCTTTCTTTTCCTATTTTCCCTAAGAATACTGATTTTTAAAACTAAAATTTTACAAATTTTATGCAGATAAGAAGAACAACAAGTAAAAAAATTCCCTTAGGACATGACATAGCTGAAAGTATTGTTTGTTAACAGCAGCAATAATCTATCCAACAGCAGAGAAGTAACCATTGCAACCGAGTGTTTTGGTCACAAAAGAGATTAATGAAAATTTTGGTATTTTTTCATTAAAAAGTTTAAATATTTTTCAAATTCCTTTCATTGTAGGATAGACACTTTTTCATTTCCAGTGCTGTCCTACCAGTACTAAATCTGCACAAAACAGTTCTCAGAACCACAATCTGCTATTCACTCACATTCTCTGGAGGTTGAGTTTTAAATAACTGTATTTTCTGTAGAAAGCAAACAATTTTTTTAATTCTGCAATGAAATTCTAGAACAAATTTATCCCATCAGCTGTGTAATAGTAGAGAAAATTCTTTCTCCCTTCAAGTCTAAAGCTGTGAGCCACTAAGTCTTAAGTGTTGTGCTTATCTCCACATTTTCAGTCTGAAATTGTTCAGAGTAAGGACTGTCATACCTTAAATATAGATCATTGTGTGGAATGTAATTTTACACAGCAGTGGAGCAGTACAGCAAATAAAATGTCAGCCAAGAATGCTGTAGCTTTATGATCCTGGATCATAAAGCTTTTTTTTTTTGCACTCAAAGAAATTTTGCCAGCATGTGCATTAGAAGAGGTCAACAGTCCTGCAAGGTGCTGTTAATGCATGAAGTAATTTTCATGCAGTTTTCACACTTTCTATTCTAGAGCACTTTGCAAAACTAATAATAATGAGTATAAAAGATGGACTGAGAAAAGACTAAAGAATTTCACAGGAAATTCTTGTGCCTTCCCAGGGCACAGCAGCTCTCCAAGCCTGAGTGGCCATCACAGATGGGCACTTCTCCTTCCCGGGATTCTGGGGCAGTTTCCCTGATTGTGGATGGCAGGACTGTGTCCTCAGTGGTGAGTGAGTGTCTCAGGCTGATGCAGCAGAAAACCTCCCTGTCCAAGCCACCGGTGCCAAGGGAGGGGAGGATGGCAGCAGCCTTGGCCACGAAGCACAAGGGCTGCATTTTTAATGGGGGAGTGGCTGGATCACCCCATAAAAATGAGACTTTTGGTCTCTACTGGAAAAAGAAAAGAGCCTCCCAGAAGTATTTTGTTCTGGTGTAGTTCTAATGAAAACTCAACTGCTTGTTTCAAAATTAATGAACATGTTTTAATACACTTTCTGAAACCCGAAAAATAAATTAATTACTTTGGATTTGTTACTTACAATCAGTTTACATTTCTAATGTCTTCTTGCTATCTTTTTTTGAAGTATCATACACAAACACCTTTTCATAAAAGTAGGTTTTTACCTGGAACATACCCTTGCAATAAGGTTTCATTGTGCTGAAAATCCCAACAAAGCAGGCTCTGCCTGTTAGCTCACATTAACTGAGTCTTTGGCTGATATTTCCATGGAAGGTATGCTGATCTTTCTAGTAGTGTCAATAGAATCACATTACTGCTCGAGTCATCATTTTCTAAAAGCTATTTGGCAGCTTACCATTCATCCCCTACAGTTAGATTCAACACTGTTTACAGCATCTAATAAACAGAGTTAGTTATATACAAATTAAAGAGATCCTTCATTATCTTTCCTAATGTGATTAATTTCATAATAAAATGCTGTATCTACTTAAAAATGTTACTGTTTTTTCCTTTGGCCATGAATCTTAATGCTTTATTTGTGAGATCTTAGTTTTTAGTAACAAGAAATGCTTTGTCTGCTTGATGCAAAGAGTTCAGTGGTTTAATTAAAGGGGATTAATTGAATTAACCAAATTAATGAATTCAGTTAAATGAAATGCCAAGAAAGACAAGGTCAAAAAGTAGTTGTGTTATGCTATTCATTATTGTGTGAGTGTTCACAATCCAATTCAGCACAAAGTCAGCTGGGTTGGATGGACTCACTGGTAAAATCAGTTAAACTAACCTTGCTGAGTTTACAATGAAATAGGGTTTAAGGACACTAATAAACAACAGGATAATAACAGCAGAAAAAAGAGCAGCTGGGGCACTAACAAAATGAATTACAGCATCACAGCTGAGATTGATAATGAAAACCCCTGGACAGTAACTTCTCAAACTAGTACAGCTGTTTCCAAATAGCCATCTGTCTGGGCCCCAAGGCTATTTGATGTGTGGATACTCTTAAATTAACTTAGCAGAGCTCAGTTAAGAAATTATAGAAACAGTGTGATAATATTGAAAGCTGATATAAGCAATATAAACTTATACTGGTTTAAGGGAAAAAAAAATGAAAAGGGACAATTTTGCAACTTTCTTTGAAGTGGTGAAACATCTATGTGTCCTCGAGTCCTAAAATAAATGATTTGATGACAGGAAATCTCCATGAGAGTGATTAAAAGGAAATTTGTTTTTCCTTTTGAAACAATTGGCAAAGGAAGTCTTATCACTACATAAGTCTCCAAAACAACTTAAGTATAGTTTATAGAAAGATTAAATTTCTTCAGACACAGGAGGTTTTTTAATCAATTCAGCTGTCAAATGACACAGTCCACCTTTAGCCCCTATTTTTCTTCGTTGCAGCATTTTGAGAATGGGTTCACCTTGTCTTCTGAAAATGAGCTTGTAATTTTCACCTTGAAGATTTTACATGCATAAAGACTACAAACTATGACTGTGTAATCATCGAATATCATATTTATCCTTTTTCACATTGGTGTGTTGTGAATATATAGGTTTGTTTCTTAGAAGTGGGAAACATACATCTCTAACATTTACTGGTATCATGGACAATGGAATGTGTGAAAAAAACATGCCTTGATGAGATGATAAAAATATTAACAAATTAAAAACAGAGTCCAAGCCACAAACATTAAATTGCAATCACTTAAAAGGCATTAGCAAGCCTGCAAGGTCAACCTCTATCATTATCTCCAGGAATGCAATTTTCCAACAATTAACACTGACAGAATTAACCATGTATTACCATTAGAGAAAAAAATTCATCTTTTATGTTTTAAATTTATAATGAGAATAATTTTATTATAAGAAATTTGAATTCACTGTTTTCAGATACTTAAACCTCAATATATCTGTGTTTTCCTTTAAAAGGAAAAGATGCCTACATTTTTTTTACCAAGTCAACTCATAATAAACAGTAGTAGAGAGGCTATGAAATCCTGCTTGAAGAAAAGTTTTGTTGCTCTGCCAAAATTTTCTTTATATGTCAATCAAGTCTGCTGGAAGACAACTTAATGTCTCACAGATTTTATCTTTTCATCATTTTTGTGCTCTTTACTACATGATTTAATCTTCTAGGTCTAAACTACTAAACCCAAGAATTCTACTTCCTTTAATGCATATGAACACCCCATATATGCACACACACATATAAACACAGATTTCCCCTCTTGTGATGTGTGATTTTGTTCCTCAAATTAATTATTTTCAGCTATAAAATGTCCCTTAGGCAATTTCAAGGACTGGCAAATAAAACTTGATATTTCTGATAGATTAAAACTGCAACATAAATATAAATAAATGTTTGGAGAATCTACACAGCCCTATCACCAAAAATTATCACTCTCCTGTAGTTTAGGGCAAAGGTTGGCCATCTGAGAGCACACCTGTGACAGTGCCATCAGACTGGAGGGCACACAGGGCTGCCTGCCACATCATCTGCCCTCTCTTCAACACCTGAACACCACAGCTGAACCACCTCACACCTCCTCAGCTTCTGCCCTCGGTGTGGAGGTCACTTCCCTGCATGGATCAGGGTGGAGTCAGCCCACAGAAGCTGGGAAAATGCAGACTGGTTGAGGAGCCAGTGAATCCTGCATTAGCAGACAAAGAGGCTGGGCAAATAATCATAATTTGATGATCATGATTATTTGTGTTCCTAAGTGAATGAGAACCTGGCCCTGTCAGTAAAGCCTTGTACACAAACGGGGCAAAAAAATACATTACAGTGCCAGTTCTTGAAGCAATCTGGCCTTATTTCCCTTGGCAATTTTTTAGGTTGTTTGGGTTTATATTTTTTTTTTAGATCTGTACAGGCCAAGTTCTGCTGTAAATAACTACAGGAAAGTGCCAATAGAATATTTATCAGATAGAAATCCCACAGTTCAGAAAAATTGTACTACTACCTGTGTGGTAAAAATCAGCTTTACATGACGAGTAGCTGGTAAGTGTCTAATCCTGCCCTAGAAAATAACTGTGCCAGCAAATTGTCAGAGTTTTCTGAAACTATTGAATTTAGGCCCTATATAATATTTTTCATTACCACTTTCAGCTGCACATGCAACTCAAGTAGAGTAAGTATTGACTGTAAAGAAACAGCCAAGCATTTCCACCAGACATTACCTTCTCTCTCGGGATTAGTGTCCTACTGTGTGGCCTATTTTTTAATACAACTCAAAGTATAAAAATTCAACACAATGTAAAAACAAACCAACCAACCAACAACCCCCCACAATTTAATTCACTTACCTTTGGCTTCCTGTTTAGTCCAGAATTTCTTCACCACCTCAGTAATGTGCCTCTCCTCCCTGAGCTTCTTTTGCCACTGACGTAGCTCTTGTATTTCACTATCACAACGAACCTGTGAAAGTGGAATCAGAAAAGAAAACTCTAATTATATACCTTTGTGTTACCCAGTATGAGGATACATTTTTTCTCACAAGGCTGTGGCTGGGCAAATATGTGACAGCCATCCTCTTTGCTGGGCCTGAGGTAAAAGCAAAATCCCAGAGGTTTACAGTTTTCAGCTTACACAGAAATAAAATCCACATAATTGACAAATCCAGTTGAAAATATAAATACGTTTATTAGGGGATCACTTTGATTATGAAGATTACTCCTGAGATTGAGATTGCAGTGAGATGCTAATTCTTTGAGTTAATTAAAATCTAAGGCCTTATGCTGAAGGGTATTAGTGCATTTAGAAAAGCACAACACTATAAAACCAACCCACTGACCAAAATAATAGAGCAGAAGGGGAGCATGAAGGGTCATACAGAAGAAAATTTATTCCATCAACCTGATTCACACCTGCCATCAGCTGCAAATAGGCTGACTGGCAATCCCACCCACACAATTTTCACCAACAGGAGAGCCATTAATCTGTGATTTAAAGTAATTGGACTGCATTACATGATATCTATTCTTTGTCCATCACCCCGTGAAAGGCATAATTCTGCTTCCGCAAAGAAATTACAACAGTCAAAGGCCTTGATTTCATTTAGATGTAAGTTGAATTTTTCTAGTATTGTTTTTTGTACTGGTGTAGTTCCTACTAACATAGCAGTGAACTAGCTCTGCATCAACAGCTTTTACCACTCTGCTACTTCCACTTGTAAACAGGATTTGATCAATTAGCAGTGTGTTGCCCATTATTGGCATTCACACAGCTACTACCTCCAGTGCACAAGATACTGTCCTGAAAAATTGGAAAGGGCCATGCCAGTATTACCTTACACTGGTGATTATTCTCTTAGAGTCATACTCAAATTGTAATAGAATTGTTTTTAAAATGCAGTTCCTGGGGTTTGGATTTTTTTTCCCTAAATGTTACATATAAAAATGTCATTATGTTTCAGGACTACATTTAGAGAAGCTTGGCTGCCCCATCCCTGGCAGTGTCCAAGGCCAGGTTGGATGGGGCTCAAAGCAACCAGGTCTGGTGGAAGGTGTCCCTGCCCATGGCAGTAGGGTTGGAACTGGATGATCTTTAAGGTCTCTTCCAACCCAACCCATCCCATGATTTCAAGATTCAATGTCCTGGTAATTCAGTCTGAAATACAGCAACATGGTAGAAACAAGCAGTAAAAAGCTCAGTTTCTCCTGGACACATTTTTGCTTGCAGGAAGATAACCACTTAGCTCCCTAGAAAGTTTCCAAATAAAATTGTATTTATTGTATTCTTACAGGATATGGTGAAGAGTTTGCTCTGTCACTTGAACTCTATTATAATCTCTTCTCCATTACACTCTGCTTTTCTCCTACTTTGCTGAGACACATACAGAGCAAAAGAGCACGACTTAGTTTTCCACTAGTTATAAAAACCCCCAAACCTTAAAGTAAACAGTATAAATAATTTATCAAAAGTATTCTTTCCTCCCAGGATTTCTCCTCTGTGCTGCAAATAAGAATGCAATAAACAGTAGCTGAACTCCCATAGCACTTTTCAATCCACTTAGGAGAAGATAACTTGCTGTGTTTCAGACAGTGCACTGGCAGGGCAGAAATACAACACAAGGTTACTTGATCAATAAAAACAGCCAAGACTTTTGCTCAGTGACTTGAGATCAGATACATCTTAGACCTCCAATAATATTCCATTATACTGATATTGTTCTGTAGTATCTTCTAGAAAAGTTATAAGGACTTCTTACAAGGTTGCCATGAAATTTTAAAAATTAAAATTAAAGAAATTACAGCTACTAGTGACATTTTCAGCTATACAAAAAAAGAGATAATTTTCTATTAAATCCATCAAATACTATTTGCAAAAATAAAATATAATCCAAACACAGGATAATTGCTTTAGGCTTGCAAGAGACATTTTTTTCTTTTATGCTACCATGTATGCTTTTATAAGCCAAATAATTCCTTATTACATGAAGTCAGTTTGTTTGCACAGGAAAGGGTTAAGGAAATGCTTATGGGACACAAGCATATAAATGATAGAAGTGCAAGAGGCAGGGAGATAGAGAAATTACTACCTCTATATCTAAATATATAATTTCTGAAAACATTTACAACTTCAGCTGTGTAAGAGCTGTATTTTGGCCCATGACAGGGCCACAGTTGTCACTGTATATTGAAAATAAAGACAATAATTCTTAACAGTTAAAAGATAGAAGGCAAGTATAGTAGATTCTGTATAGTCTCCCTAAACAAATAAAACAGTGACAGTGCAGTGAAATACACAGTGAAATACAGAGTTCTGAGATAAAGGCAGAGTCACTCAAATACTCAAAGTCAGCATTAAATCCAAGCAGTAAAGTGAGCTCCCAGAACAAAGAGTCTTTTTAGAAAAGTGATCAAATAAAGGAAAAAACAACACAGATATGCCACCTGCAGTAAAACACGTGACAGAAATGTAACAAAATAGATTTAAAAGTTCCAAATATGCTTAATAGATTATAGTTTAACATAGTTATAATGTAGTTTAGCATACTGATAATTCCTTAGAAAGTTCTTCTGTTTTGAAACCAGAGTGCAATGCTAGCATGATGAAAAAGCCATGACTTAGCAACAAAATTTCCAGGCAAATAAAGAGAGAGTCAAAAATCCTGTCCAAACAACTGACCTATCTCTCCTGCAGACCAGCACTGCCTGAAGCCCTGGACGGGTCTTAGCTTTGAAGGGAGAGTTCACTCCTACACTTGCTGTAAATAACAGTGAATATTTGTGTGACCTTCTGGGTTTAAGCCTTTGCTGGTAGCCACAGCAGCAATATAAACTGTGATAGCAAAAGCACAACTGCACTTTGCAAGATACAAAGCAAAACTGAGGCATTTTCATCTTCAACTTTTGCTCAAGGGACATGAGTGCATAAAAGTGCACTGAATATTTACAAAATGCTATCCAATTTCAGCTCTAAGATATTACAAGATTTAGTGAAAAACCTCATGCTTTCAGTTCTAGGTGGGAACATGTAGCACAACAGATAACACAGAAGGTTTACCCACAGACATCAGAGGAAATTCTATTAATGAAAAACTTCTGTTAGTCTCGAATAGTTATGCAAATTTTAGAGATTAAAAAGACCCCATTAAAAAAAAATGGCACTCTGCAGTAGAGGGGTAAAGGAATATATCATCTTTTGTTGGAAAAGTGCCTGGAAAATTGACACCTAGCTGAATACTGCTTTGGCCCGTGACTGATGAATGGAACCTCAATAAAAAGGATGGTGGAAAGGGAATAGGAAGAATTCTGATGACAGAGCTGTCTCAAGTCTTACTTGAGTGCTCCTCCTGCCCCTCAAAGAGCCCTCTCAAGATGTTACTATCCTTTCTGTGATCTCCTCAGAGAACTCAGCAGGTGTATTTTGCACTGCTATTTATTCTGGAATTCAGTTCTTGATTAAACATGAAATAATTGTGAGAGTGCCCATCAATGTCTTTGTATGAAATATTGTAGCAAGGACTTGGTTGATAGCAGGCATTAATTATTATTACAACAATTAAACAAGTGTTTTTCTGAAATGTGCTGCAGATAAGGATGAATTTACTGCTTTGATCATGCTTTATTATCAGAGTTCTCAAGATTCTGTACCTATAGCTTCTTTTCTCCCTTTTTCATAGGAAAACCTTTACTGCCTGATCCAGTTTTGCATTTTTGCCATGTGTTTTTGATACTGGCATGCTCAGACAGCTGGAGGTAGCAGAAACAAGTGAAGGATCAAGAGAAGAACATGATGCTCAGTCAGTTATATAACTAGATAAACTCTACTGCCTAAATCAATATGGTCAACAAAAAAACCTCAAAAAATGGTCTGAGTCCATAGAAGATGTGTCTGAGAAGACCAAGGATGAAGCACCCTGTCTCTCCACCACAGTGTCACATATCTGTGTGCTCATGTTGAATTACCCAGTGTTACCACACTGTGTAAATTTTTATTTCAAAATCAGTATTTCAAGGCTCTAAATCCTCTGAATTATAAAAAAGGTTTAATGAAAAACTTCCAGAAATAGTTTAAAATTTTAACACGATATCTTTAGAATGCAAAAAGACATTATTTGTAAGTATTCAGTTATTATCAGCATTAACATTAAATCAACATTAGCTGACTGAGCTATTTATTTTAAAGGTAAATAATCTGAATTCTTTGGTAATTTTTCATAACTTACTTATCATTAATGTGATGAAATCCCATTTCAGCTTAGTGTTCTCTTAATCTGCAAGCCCAAGGATAACACATTGCCCTATGTAGTAATTTGTTACTGATGATTTTTATTTTACATTCTGATTGCAATTTTTAATTTTTAAAACCCCATGTTCCTTCCCCTTGAATAAGGTAAAACATTAATACCTAATTTTATAGCCTGAATTATTTTTTATGTCCCCTATCTTTTATAGCTAGAGTTTCTCTCTCATTTCTGGGAATTGGTTTAGAATGATAAATACCAGTGTGAAAATCCTGAAGTTCATCTATACAAGGAAGGATTCTGCCCTTCACAAGCTTTCAGAGAAGCAGAAGATATCTGAGCAACCTTGCAGTGTTCAGCAAACATAACTGTTATTGGATAATGGTTGCCTCCACTGTAAGGATGCCTGCAGGGATACTGTCAGTGCTAATTAATGTTAGTGTCAGTGCTCTGTTTAAAAAAAGAAAAATAAAGGAAAACAAACAAGCATAAAGAGTCACAAAAATCCATCAGTCAAGAAGAACATTTCAAGGTATTTCATTGTCTTTGGCTGCACAGCACATTATAGGAGCCACTTATATATTCATGCTTGTTAAAAATAGTAGAGAACTTAACAGAGAGTGTTTTATACTGATTGTTATTTAAAGAACACCTGACATCCAGAGATGTCTCCCTGTCCATCACAACAAAATTGCTGCTATATCTGGAGGCTACTTAGAAGCTTAAGTTTTGATAAAGGAAGTCAAAGACATTTCTTCATCACCAAAGTCACTTGAATTTCAAGTCCATTTCTTCCTGAGGCATGAAGGTGTTAGAGCTTTTAAAAAATATATTTGACAGAACTTGTACAGGATTTTCAAAATAATTTATTTAGTATCCTAGGGTTAGCATGGCTGTTAACCTCCAAAATAATAGCACTGGACAATTTTATTTGTATTTATTTTATGCACCTTGCTTTTCTTCCTTAAACTGGGAATGGCACTAGTGCTCTGTTACTAGTATGCCTTACAACATCTGCTTGTCATTTGGTTTCCCTTTCCCTTGAATAACAGCCTTCATGCCTCTCATACATCTCCTGTCTCATTCTTGGTCTCAATTCCTTGTCCTTTCTTTCTGTATGCTTTTACTTCTCAACAGACCTCATCAATCCTCCTCATGCACCTCCACACTTATTCACATATCCCTGCATGAAGCAAAATAACACTCCATCCTTGAGAACTACCCAAAGCAACTTTCAATTAAAGAAAGAAAATTGTTGAGTGTCAATTGTACTTTGGAAAATCAAATTTCTGTGGATTTTTTGTTGTTGAGGAAAACAGTGAGATTACACCAGCATAAATGTCTGTGAAAAAATTGTAGTCACTAGGCATAAGGCAGAGCAACATCCAAAGCCAATGAACCATAGGGGTCTCAGCAGCTATTTATAGCATCCCCTACTTAAAATTTATGTAAGGTTTTTCCCTGGGGCCTTCACAGTCCTACAGTTTTCAACATCAAGCAAAATAATTATAGATTACTCTTACCCGATAACCTCTCCAGAAGGACTGAATTAGTATGCTTGCTTCTTCTTCTGATAGAAGCAGAGATAGAGGAATTGGTGGTCTAGGACTTAAAAAAAAAAAATTAAACAGACAGCCTATAAATGTAAAACACTTTCTTCCCTAACAGTATATTTTATCAAAACGAGAAATGTTCAGGAGCCTGAAAGACACAATTTCTTATTGCTCTGAAAACAAAATGCACAAAGAATATTTCTTTTACAAATATACTGTTATATACACTACAATAATTCCTTCTTAAAACAATACTATACAAATGGCACATGAAGCACAAGTCATCTTTCTTATTCTTCCACATGTATTTCAAACCCTCCCTATTATGGTAAGGTTTGAGGTGGCAGTGGGAGGTGGGCAAGGGAAGCAGTCTGCCATTTGTAAAGCGGAGAAGGTTTTAGTGTGTGTGCAACAATGAACAGACTTATGATGTAAATGCTTATTACATGAAATACACAGAATATAAACATATCTTTGCACATTCATTTACATTATGGTGTCACTTTAAATTAAAACGTGCTGAAAAAATGATGACTATCATATCTGCATAGCATGAATCCATGTTTAAAAATGTCAAAACAAGTTCTTAAAATGCTGAAATTTTACTTTTGATACCTTATACACTTTCTTTTGGTGATAAAAAAACGTAATACATTTGTGAACTCAACCATTTTCAGCCAAAATACATGGTAGTTTGAAAGCACATTTGGTGATTCTGTTGCTACCAATTTTAATGGGAACAAGCTAGTAATTAAAATTCAGCCATCACTAGCAAAATCTCAAATGACTATATCAAATCTTGCTCCTGAAAAGCCATTTTCTATGGGGTGTTGATTTATTTCTCAGACACAATGATAAAAAAATCATTCACTGGAAAGGACAAAACAAAATTTGTTTCTACACTGTCTTTTATAAGAAATGTCATTTGCAGCCAATGAACTACAGGGTAATAACATTGCAACTCATGAAAATACCAGTTCTAAAGAGAAGCCTTGGCACAGCATTAGAACGGCTGCCAAGAGCCACTCTCCCTGCATGGGGAACAGACTGAACACAGCCTTGACTTGGAAGAACACAACATGATGAATTTGGATGCAGCACCCACCTACAGACACATGCAGCCCATGCAGGAACATGACCTACAGTATTTATATTATACAGACACATACACACTGCAAAGCCCATCAATAACAAGCTATTTATTTATGCAGTCTTACATTTTCTGGCTAAAACGCTGCAGTATCTTTTGGAAATTTATTTAGGGCATATTACAGCCCAAGCTAGGAGGCTTGACAGCTTCCATTTTCCTTTCACTTAATTTCATTCATATTAGTCTCTGCCCTAGTAAGCTTCCTATGTCTCTGATGTCTTTCTCTTAGGGCTTGTCTTCACTGCAGGAGCATTTCAACGTGGAGCACAGCCTTACCTCTTATCTAATGCTACACTGACTCCACGGTTTTAGTCTGTGTACTCAGCTAAATTGGTCACATCATCATGTCAGCTGGGTTTTGGCCTACATTTATTTTAATGTGAAGTAAAACCTTGGTCTGTTTGGAAAAGTCAAAATAAGGCAAAAATAAAAAGCAGTCTCTCCATTGAGCTAAACCATCTTAGCTCTGTGAACATTAATTAGCATTTCTCCTGCTCAGGGGAAATCATAAGTGCTGGACAAGCAAGGCTTCCTGAGATAACAGCTTCTTATAATCAGACCTAAAAATCTGAAGTTGGACTGTGCTGGTTTCCCTGATAGGCTTTCATCCTCTGTTCTATTTTAGATCTTTTTGAAAACCAAAACTTAGGGAAAATCACAGGAAGACCTACATATTTTACAGCAGTTATATCAAAGACACGGAACTTTCTCTAAGAATAAGTACATCTCCAAAGAACAACTTGAGATTTCTCCTAGACAGCAAGGTCAACTCTAGCATTTCTTTGCTTTCATTTTCAAATTTAAAAAATGCCTAGCTTATAATCCAACCCTAAAACTGAGAAAGCAATATAAAAATCAAGCAAGAACAGGATTTAACTTTTAGTATGACAGTCACTGGCAGATGTCAATCCTTTCAATGGTACAGCTTTAAAGATCAGAAGTCATGCCAGGTCCAGTTTGGTTTAAGGGAATAAATGGAGAATATACACAATTGTCTGCAGGTCATATAAAAATAGAATCTGAGCAGAGGCAATCACCCCTCAGCAGTGAATGAGGGCAAGAGGAGTCTGTCATTTGTGGCAGAAGACAGCTGTATGCCTCCAAGATGCAAAGTGACAGTACAATGTACACTAACTACATTCTGCTTATTTAGTCCTTGATTATGCATGATCTGAAAAGCCCACATACAAAACAGTGATATCTATTTAGATATAAATATATTGTTTAATGTAAGTTGCACCTGTAAAAGAGCATCAGAAAAAGGATGTTTTAAGTATTTTATTTTACCAAATCTGCATACAGCAGACACTGACCAAAGTCAAATCCCACAAACATGTTTCTTGCTTTCTGAGCAAACTTGTACAGATCTCGATTCTGTGAGCTATTCACTACTTGTATGACATTATGCAAGTGGAATATCACACCCAGAAGATACAAAACAGACCTGCATTAAATAAACATAGGAGGCACTGAAAAAGGTTCTTAATGAATACATGTATCTGATTTCCTCATGGACAGAAGATAGGGTTCTCAATGAAAAAGGGAGCAAAAGAGTCGCTCCATTATCTTGTCTCCAAAACAGACAAAATCTCGGGGAGTTCACAGTCACAGGGATGGGCACTGAATTCAGGCAGTATTTCCACACAGTAATGCCCAGAAACTCTGATTGTCTTCACATTCCCAACCTGTCTTACAAACAGGCCTGATTCCTTCCTTGGAAACAAAATATGAGAAAAAATTTAATCAAGAAAATTTTCAGTATATATAATTCAGGGGTTTGCAATGGCTCTTCCTGTTCCAATCTGTTCCTAACAGTAGCAGACAACCCTCACATTTAACCAGCAGCCTTGGAGCCAAGTGCCTGCAGAGAGCAGCAGTGCCTGGGGCTCAGGGTGTGCAGGTGAGAAAAGAATCTCCAGGTGCAGTCACGGAATGGTCTGGGTTTCTCTCTGCTTTTAGAAAGCTCTTCTCTAGAAATATTGAAGCAACTCTATGAAAAGGATGAGGCCTCCTAAGTTTCAATACAAGAGCCACATTCACTTCACCTTTAGTTTGACTGTGATGGTTATTGTTCTTGGATATTTACATCATGTATGAACACAGGCAATGATAAAGTCACTGAAAAAATCATAATCTACCAGAACAGACCACAGAATAGGGGTAAATATAAGACATGCAAGTAAATGACCGTGGTGATCTGCACAGCTCTTTAAAAAAGGATTCTGAGAAAGTCATTGTTTTGGGAAATACTCAAAAAAATCACATGCTGGTCTGAACTCTGCTGGAAATTTCTCAAAGTAGTTTTCTTTCATATTTGCAGTATTTATTAGAATCTAGAAACACTACAGCAACAGTTGCCTTTTTTAGGTCTTTTTTACATGCCTACCCAGATTTCCAAAAGTGTGCAATAATGAAAAAGTATTGTTTTGATTCAAAATAAATGTCTCAAAAATCTGTTTATAAATACTACTAAGGTCATTTACCCAAAAAGCAGGAAAATGGTGGTTCATAAGCAATCAGACACTGAAGTACTGATTCATCAGACGTGGTATTTAAAATCAATTACATATATTGATCAAATATTACACAGGCACTGTATGAGCCTCTCAGCTTTCCAGGGAAATAGTCCCACAGACACTTGACAAAAATACCCTGTAACTTTTTGCAGGTCAAACAGTGTAAACTGAGACCTTTCTTTGTAACACTTTCACTATTAATACAACTATTCCACAGTCAGAAAGAAATTCCTAATAACTAGTTTTCTTCTGTAACAATCTAAATGCACTCGAATAAGATTATTAGTATTTCAGGAAAAAACCCAACCCTTACAATATACAAGAAAACATTTTAGTGCATTATATGGAGAGTACATTTTTGAAGGACTGTAAATGTGGGAATAACCAAATTTAAACTTCTTAAAAGAGGAACTGCAACCTAGCAGACATCTTAAAGTGTGACTCCTGCTAACTAGAACTCTTCTCTATCATCTTCTCCAAATAAAAGTTCCTTTACACTGTCAATAGTGAATTGAATTAAAAAAATGTTATAAATTCATTTGAGAGTGTAATCAAAGTGACCATAGTGATAATATGCATTCAAGTGTTAAACACATACCAACTATTTATAGACTTGCTTTTCTATTTATAGTGAAGAAAAAACATGATAAAAAGACAAGACAGTGTGGAACTAACATGAGAAAGTTGTGTGGGGAGGCAGAATCATGTAACCAACAGGAGACTGAGGCAGAATAGGTGATTTGGAACAAGAATCTCAGAAGAATTAGAGGAAGCACAGCAAGAAGTCTTTGTAATGAGAACATGCTAAAAAAAATAGCAGAGCAAAAATCATTTGTCTTCAGTTCTGTCTGAAAATCACAGTGGATTTCTTGCCTCAATACGCTCTCCTTGTGAGGACGTGCCCATTTTAATGCTCCAACTCAGCTCTCCTGTGCTTGCATACTTGCTACATATTTTGGAAGTCACAAAGCATTGCCTCAGCTTTCTCTCTCACAGGACCAATATTTATGTAGTCTGTGAGAGTGTTTGTGGGCCTGGACTGAAGGAAACCAAACATGGACTTATTCCAAAGGCCACTCATGTCAACGGGAAAATTTCCATCTATGTTTGTGTACTTTAGGTCAGACTTTGTATGAAAACATGAAAAACTCCCCTTAGTGCTCCAACAGCAACATTAGGAAGATGTTACAAAGCACTAACAGGTTTTCAGTTTTCTCATTGCCATTTTGACAACCTTTACATAAATTAAAGCATTTTTTAATGCATCAGATATTATAGCTGTAAAACCTTCAACCCCATAAAGCAACATTGAAAAATACAAATATTTTACACAGAAAATTTCTGCAGTCTTTTAACATACAGTTTTTTAGTAAAAAATCTCTCCTTTGTTAACTTGAATACTGCCACATTAATTGAATGGCAATTTTTACTTGGAAACACACAGAATAACATCCATGGAGATGTATTTGTTGTACCTTCCATTAGTACAATAAAATGTTATTTAAAGCTCAAATTATTAAAGAAAATTAAAGAAGAAACTATAAGGCAAATCAAGCATACTCCAAACACGGCTGGTTTAGACACAAACCAATGAAATATGGCAGTGTGCAGAAAGCACAGCCTGTAGGAAACTGGGCATATTATGGAAAGAAAAAAAATCAGTCACCCATGCAAAATTACCCCTGTTGGCCATCTGAGAGCTGACAATGAAGTCAACTGTAAAGGCAGCTGAGACCAGCAGACTTCACCCAATTAAAATATCTGGGGGAGGGAGAAAAAAATAATCAATGTGTATATATGTGTATACAGACATCTGGCAAAAAGCCACTACCCCAAATTTAGCAATCATTTATATCTTAGCTGCCCACTTCAGTAAAGCCATGATAAAGTTATTTTCTCTGAGTCTGTACACTTGTTTTGGTACACACAGATAGATTAAACCAGGAAATGTGTCCTTCTAAATTGGGTAGCAAGTAAATATCTCTAATGAAAAAGGAGGAAATGCAGATTAAAAAAACCTTGTGAATTATTTTTTATCTGAACTTCAAAAGCCAGGAAATACTTATGCTTGTTCCTAACATAGGTGCATACACCATATACCACTCTCTCTCACTGGATGTAAGGTCAAGGGTTATGTTGAACAATGCTGTCATATATTAAATTTTCATGACAGACTTTTATGATATCACTGTTTTTCAGAGCAAGGGAACAGTGTTTATTATTATTATTATTCTTTGTGTTTCTTTCATTAATATGCTAAAAAAGGTTGGGAAATGATGCTGCCATGTTACTCAGACCATCTATGCCAGAAAAGTAAAATTTCAGAGGGATCAGAGCATAATCAGAGCTCACTGACTTTCCCTGGCCCCGATTCAGTACACAGAGCTTGGTTACTTGCAACTGAGCTTCAGTGCTGCTCAACCAGAAACTCCACTGGAAAACGCTGACAAAAGGCAGCATCATTAGCATATTTATAGGATTACAAAACATTCACAGCTCTAATTCTCTTTCCTTTACCTGGTTCTACCAGCAGCCTCGAAAGGAGGAACAGGTACATCAGTTTGTATCTCAGCAAGTGCCCAACAAACGTGTGCTGGTTTTGTGTTCAAACTCCACTTCCCTGCCCTCTGAAAGGTGCAGCTGTCCTTTAAGGCAACAGAAATGTCTGGCATGTGATATGGAGATTACCAGTCAGCACTGAAGCTGCTCCTTCTATTGCTTTTGAAATCT
Source organism: Hylia prasina (assembly GCA_013397195.1). Taxonomy (NCBI): domain Eukaryota; kingdom Metazoa; phylum Chordata; class Aves; order Passeriformes; family Sylviidae; genus Hylia; species Hylia prasina. The sequence goes on along the minus strand of VYXD01012056.1, from coordinate 39,864 downwards.
GCTTGGGGAACTGAAGATTCCCAAGGGATGTAATATTTTGTCAGCGCTACTGGTAACATACAGAACTCAGTGGAAGACAAGGCACCTACACTAAAATGTCACAGCAATTATTACACTAAAGTTGGCAACAAATTCGAATTTTACAAGCTCCTTCACCTACAATAAGTAGGTTTTGAAGGTACAAGGTTTACATTTAAAATTCTGAAAACAGACGCAGCATTTAGGTCTCCTTATTAGGGAAAAGTAGGCTGCAAGATCTCATTTAGAAACACATTGCACAGAAAGTGAAGCTCATAAGACTGTGGCTTTGACTATTCTTAAAAAAAATTGAGCTTCAAAGATGAAACTGGAGGCACTGGAGGAGAGCCAAAAAAGTCATTCTCAAGTATGGAATATATTATAAAAAGCTGGACCTCTGATAGAACAAAAACAATATTCCTCTGGGGTTCTTTTGTTTTGGTGGTTTTTGTAGGGGTTTTTTTTAAACATTAAGACTGCTTAGCACTGATAAACCCATCTAAAGAGTTGGCATAAGGATGTTTCCCATCAAAATTCGACCAGCACTTTTTAGTATATTGTCTCATATATTCTTAATCCTGTTAAAACAATGAAAACTGCTTTAAAAATAGAAATGGAAATGACAATAAAAAGCATAGAATCAATTACACTTTAAATGTGATAGCTGGAAGAATATAATAATAAACTATTTATGACATATCCAGGACATAATAATAAATTATCTTATTTTGATTCTTATTTAATATTGCAGCCTTTCACTCTGCTCTAACAATATTTACTTCAGAAGCAGCATTTTTAAAATCTGTAATTTTAGGATAAGCTCACTAAAAGCAGCTATTTAATCATAATTTTAATAATTATTATTTTAAAGGCCTACTTGTTTAGAGGATTTCAGATGAAGTGTATCAACTTAAGCAGGACTCTGACACTCCAGTGTCCTTGTGGAGCTGTCACTACGTTATTTAGGAGCACCACTACTAACAGAAGCTATGAGTCATTCAGGCTGTGATTCCACAGAGTATTTCTCTTGTTGGCAAAGCTGACTTAAGCAGCTCCTGCCACCACCTCTCTGTCTTAGCAGCTCATTTGTTCTATTCACCTTGCCCTGAGCCCTTCATTTAAATCCTTTGTTTGTGCCAATACACAGGTTTGGCACTCTCCAAGGTGATGCAGACTGGAGAAATTATCTGTTTTAAATAGCTGTACAAACCCTCCTCACACATTTTGGCAGAGAGATTCCTAACTCAGAGTAGGGAGGGCCCTGATCAGAATAATCAAGCACTCTACCAAACAGACAAGGTGGTACCAGGGTACCTACAAGCAGGTTGGGATGAAGAACAGAAGAGAGCAGGGAACATTTTGTTCAACTTTACTTCCAAGAGAAACGTTTGTAAAACTGTGATCTTTGAGATTTTAGCTTTGGTACAAACATCCATCCTCACAAACCCACGGTATCAAAACTGCCTTACTGGCCAAGGGCTCCTCTGTGTGCTTGAGAAATGGGTACAACAGCCAGGCTGCAGTTCATGCTCACTTCACAAAGCACTAAACCACAGCCTTAAATGGGCACCTGGTTGGCAAGAACTGTGTTTGACAGAATGAAAGAGATGTGTCCCACCAGAGGCAGGTTTGAACAGCAGTGGCAGGACAGCACGTTGGCTGAAGGTATCAGAGTTTCAGGTATCTTTTCATCAGAGATGAAATGGCTCATTCTCCAAAGGGGTCTTGTACTGCAGAAATGTCCTGCACAGCTCTGACCACATGACCACCTCTCAGGGAATCAAAGTTAACCCTTTTGACACCATTGCCAGTTTATCCACAAAGACCTGTCATAAGGAGCTTTCCTCTTGATGCATTGGTGTCTCAAGATCCCAAGTATCACATGTCAAGAATTCAAAAAAGCTCCATTTCCACTTACATCATGTAACTAAGTAAAACTATTATTTACAAAGATATTAATATCTATGTTTTCACCAATTACCAATCCAGATTCCAGTTAAGTTTTCAAATTGAAAATTTTAAAATCTGATGTCTATTAGTTTTTGATTCTCCCACTGTGGACTAAACCTTTGCTTTTCTCACACAGCAGCTATATTTTAAAGTAAATGCAGTCTCAAGGACAGTAGCATTTCTTTCAAGACTATTGTGCTGCTTGGTTCTAAAAAAATAACATGGAATATATGACTGAGGCTGCCAAAAACAAGTGCTCATTTCTCAAAGTCATTTCTCAAAGTCTCATTTCTCAAATGTCTGCAGAAATGCATCCTGACACCAAGGATTGTTACAGGTATTTTGAAAGCAGCTGCTTACAGTTAGACAAGAATTTCTTGACTCTGCTCTTGGAGATTTCCATAGGAGGAAGCAGAACTGAAAACATTGCTTTACTCAGTACCAAGATGTTCATAAAACTACCAGACTATTCAAATCCCCTGCATTCTACAATTAAAATGTTTAGGAATTCAAAATTAATTTAGCTGTGAACAATTCTGGTACAAAATACCTTGTAAGTAATACACTAGCCAGTTAGAAACTATCACATAGTTCTTTGTTGCACACAGTAAAGGGCATTTTTAAGGGCACAGCTGCAATACATTGAGGCTCTATTACTTTTTTGGGATATCAGGGGCAAAAGAATAAAAGGAGAAAAGATTATTCTGAGTACTGCAATAACTTACTGGTCCTTTAGCCAGTCCTTAACAAAAGGAATGGAAAACAATTCTGTGAATGACTCATCTTTCCTCTTTGGATTATTGCTAAAGAAAAAGGAAAACAACTCATATTAATTTAAATTTCAGCTATTCAATTTGCAAATTAGTGCCTTGGAATCACTGAACATACTTAGTAGCAAAAAACATGATTAACTTACTTGTATAACCACTCAGTTAGGAAATCAGAGGCAATAAATTTCGTTCTTTTTCCCTAAAGATAGAAGATAGTTTCAAATTATTTATTATCTTTGGATTGGTCATATGTTTAAGTTAAATTGACAGCTTTTATTAAATAAAATATACAGTACATTACTATGTCTACTCTTTATTGCTACTGCCAACAGTCAGTAGCTCAGCCAAAATTTTAGAAATTTTGTGGAATGATTTCAAAACAAACTATGAGTGAGAAAATTCTACATATATTATCTTGATATTTGCTGCAGTACATCTAGAACAAAGATGTGTGAATGGTGCTCTAAGTGGCAATGTCATTGTGAAGAAATTAACAGAACTCATTCATACATGAAAATATGTTGCAATTCCTTGCCATTTTGTTTAAAGTTCTATTATCATACTCAAAATACTGCATTTCTCCCAAAACTCAGAAGGAACATTGATTGGATATTGTCTCCTCCTGCATGGAACCAGCTTGAAGATGTTGTGAATACACACAGGCAAGTATTGTATGGCTGCTCTGACCAAACCATCTGCTGGGTGATCTAGAAAGGAAGGCAAAACCAAAGGCTCTTGTCTATGCACAGCCACAGGAACCATGGACATTACAGAGAACCAGGTAAAAAGTTCAAAACCTGGAGCTTCACAGCAAAACATTTGTGCCCTTTGCTTCCAGTTCTCAATCTTAACCAACAAAGAGAATTTTGCAAAATGTTTTGCAGCAGGTTATCCTTAGGGACTCATGCAGCCAGTACCACAACCAGCTATTCAGAGCCTGAATTTTGATAAAGCCAGAATGAATTAGGAAATCCTGTTTTTTAAGGATTTCCTCTCCACATTCCATCTTGACAGACTGAATGTATCAATGAGTACAGGTGCTCATTCTGCTTATCAGAAAGCACAGTAACCATAATGTGGAGAATAGAACACGGAGTTGTGGTTGGAATAACAGAAGAGCAGTATGTTCAGAACCCCTCTGACATGAGCTGTGTTCTGGATGCACAGTCAGAGTGAACCTGAAAAGACATTGAGCCCTGCAGCCCCGGGGCACCGAGTGCCTCATCACAACAGCAGCACTGAGCTCCCATCCCAACACTTACCCTGTCAAACAGGAGATTCAGCTGTAATAATTGCTTCTTAGGAAAACAATTCACACTGGTCAAATGCTTTTGTGAAACTGCTTAATGTCACAAAGAGGCTAAAGTCTTAGATTAAGATATAAGAAGTTAAGATACTACTGCCACTTGCTAAGGAAAACACAAGAAACATGTAATTGAAAATCTAATGCGTGGAAAATGACTTTGTGCTATGCATTATCCTCAGATGTGAACAGAGAGGCAGGAAAAAATGCTCTACATGGCATAATTCTTTTAGTTCATGGTATATGTCATAATTTGAGGGTCAGCCACAGGTGAAGAGGAAGAGGAACATTGTGTGAGGTGCTGACTGCCCAGGGAAGAACACAGGGCAGTTACGTAGCTGGGGGATGACAAGGGTGAAGTTTAGTGCTGGACTGCAGGGCAGTCCTACAGGATACCCAGGAAAGCTTTTAATTTTCTAAGAAAATCTTACCCTTGGTAGAAATACAGTCTGACTCCAACAGGAGGGGAAAAACAAACAAACAAACAAACAAACAAACAAACAAACAAAAAACAAAAAAAAACCAAAAAAACAGAAAAGAGAGAGAGAGAGCAGAAGAACAGAAGATGAGATCATCATAAAAGAACTGTTAATCCTGAGCCATACATGCCTTTATGACCTGTTTTGTGACAAGCAAAGCTTTGAGGTTCAGGTAGGGCTCCATTCAGTGCTTGGCTGAGAAGGAACACAGCTCCTCATGCAATTCTCACACTTATGCTAATACCAGATGCTGTTCCAAGAAGCCAAACACCTAAACTTTAAGAGACCAATATCGTCACTACAGAGCTTTCTATGAGTCACTTCAGATGTTAAATGGACAAATCTTGACTTGCACAGAATCTGTAAGCAAGCTATTCTCAATCACAGGATGAAAATGGGTCTCATTACTTAGGGAATTCTTTCAGAGAATAAATTCTACACTTTGACAACAAAATTCAATTTAATCTAGCAGTTGTAATTTAATCTGTTTTAAGTAAATTGCTTTTCCTTTGCAATGGGAAAAAATGATCAGAACAGGGCTGTCAAAACAGCCATCACCAAAGGAATCAAATTCATCTTGTTTTATCCTTGTTAGAGGCAGTGAACTTAGAGAGGAATTCAATCAAGCTGAATATTTTTTTATTTTCTTTGCCAGGAAACAGTTTATTTTGCTAGTGAATTAAATCATTAGTTGCACAGCAGTCAACATTTATAAAGGGAAAAAATTACACAAATTGACCTGCCTTTGACACATTCCTCCTATGCTGCATGAATCTGGATAAAAAACAGGAAATATCTGTACAATGTGCATTGTTAACCTGCAGATGTGTTTATAAACTGTTTATATTCAGAATTCATTTTCCATTTTTCAGTTTCAATATGATGTGCTTGGTAATAATTATGAAAATATACTGGTGGTCAGAAGATGGCAAAGTCATTAGGAAACTTTCTTCCATTCCCTTTCCCATATCTATCATAATTTTAAATATAATATATTCCATTGTAGAGCCTGATACAGCTTCCTCCTTCTGTGACAGCAAACTAGAAAGAAAAACCAGAGTTATTTTAATAAAAACATTTATACATTGTTCAGTTTAATGCTGAAAAATGAGTACATTAGTCAGTTCTCATGAGAGAAAAGATTTAAGAAAATAGTCTTTCCCCTGTAGGCATTTGCCAGCAGATGGGATAAAACACAGGAGAACTTATGGCAGGAAAAAAAATCAGTGAGGGAATACAGTGGGCAACCTAATAGGTTTCTTTGATCTCTAATTTAAAAATGAAGCTTCTGCAGACTGTTCTCATATTTATGTCAGTTTGAAGTCTGCACATATATCTATCAGCTGGTGGTTTTTCCAGGCTTTAGCTTTTCAGATTTTCTGTATGCATCACATAATGCAAGAGAGCCTATTTTAAATTAAATGTGTAAAATGTTATGTTTCTTTATCACCTTTCAAGAAAGATCTTTCCTACACAAATCCCCCCTTCCAGCACAACCATTTCCCTTTCCTGGCTTTCCCATGTGATTGCACAATTCTTCCTCTCCAGACATGGATGCACCTTCTCTGGTCTGTTCCTTGAATTCCTCTGTTGGCCCCAGGATCTGATCTTCCTTAACACAAATTCAATTGCTCAAAACCTCTCCTATTTAACTTTTTCTTCTCATTCATCTTAATTTCCTTTCAAAACATGAAAACCTTTAGTCCCTCTTATCAAAATCCCACTCTTCATTTTCTCTCACCATTCCCTCTCTCTTCTCCCGGGCTCATCCAACATTGATTGCAGTCAGTTTGAGTATTCCTCCCTCCCCTCCAGTGCTTCTTCCATTTATCTTCCACTGGATTATTCTATACAACTGCCCTTTACAGGCTTTAATGACTCATGTCTAGCCAGAATTCAAACCCAGTATTCTTTTCTCATTTCTCATCCTTCATGATTTCAGTTAGTTTAATCACAATTGATCTTCTGCACGTCCTGTTGTCTCATGAATGCCATGAATCTTTTGAATCTTTGTTGTCCTCTTATTTTTGGAAGCTGTATTCCAATGTGTTTATCACAAGATCCTTTCTCCCTGCTCCTACTTTGGGTTTCTAAGGACTCTGCTTTTGATCCTAAATTCAATTCAAGTTATTTCATTAGCCATTTTAATACAAATTATAGCAAGTTGGGGGTTTTTCCCCTCCAAATCCATATGGAACAACACATTTCTTACCAAGCTAAAGGACAACTAAAAGTCACAAATTTATGTCAGATAAGGAAACAGAATGTGCAAGTACAAGCACCTGGACAGCAATGGAAAAGAACACAAATATTCAATTATATGGCAAGCATAAAGAGCTATTGTTTTCCTAGCTATTGTTCAAAAGGAGGAAGAAATGAGGTCACAGTGGAAAACTATCACCTGACCTCAGCTTGCTTTCCTAAGCTTGGCTCCTCAGTAGCAGGGCATCTTTTCACAGAAGTGTGTTTTCTATAACCTGGACTCATTTTTCTCAGGATTCTACACATTAGAAAATAATTGCTTTTAGTAGTTTTCCACAAAGCAGCACAAAGACCCATACAAAATCCATTTTCAGCACACACACTTTCTAATATATACACCACTGAAGATCTGCAACAATTTCTCAGATTAAAAATAGACAAAGTAACCTTAGATTTGTTCTGAGTTTGAAATGGAAATATTTCTAAAAATTTTAATATTTTAAAAATATCTTTGTATTTAAGTTTTATTGCCTTCAGAAATAGCAAACATCTATCAAAGCCTGTATTTTAACCCACTTGTAGGACATGCCCTTCTCCTAAAGGATCTAAAGGATACAGCCTTAAAAAAAAAAAAAAGACTCAATATAGATTTCATTAAAAGTGTGATGAATAATATATATGTTCAATCTGTTCTTGGCTAGGTAATGTAAATGTGATGGCAGGAATGACAGACAGATGTCATGTAAATGAACCATTTTCCTATTTCACCTATATTCATCACAGCTAATAGATACATATTTACACACCTGTAAATCCATCAGTTTATAGACACACACAAGCTTTTTGAAGGCTGAGAAAAATTTGAAATAACTGGTATGAAATGTACAGGTTTGGCTCTGAAATTCAAACTGCCATGGTTTGAGAAAATAGAAGAAATGATGGGAATGCCCCCAGCTCCCAGAACCTAAGCTGTTGCTGGGGCTCTGCTAGGCTGCAGTGATACAATGAGGAATGTATTTATGCTTCATTTTGCACCAGTTCTAGTGGGTTTCTCAAGCATTCCCTATAGACAGTGAGGAATGTCTCTCTAGACATACACTGAAAACAAATTTCTAAAAACACATGTAGTAAACAATTATTTAAAAGCTGCATTTTTGTGAGCTCATTCATGCTGGATACCTTGTCTTCCTGTTAAATGGAATTTACAGAGAAAAACAAGCTAAAATAGAAAATTTATTTTCTATTACAATGCTAGAACCAGCAAAAAGAGACTAAGTAAAATTCAAGTTCTGTACAGCACCCTCACATGAGTGAAATGTATTAATCTGAAAGGAAGCCTGTTCCTCTAAAACACACAACTATTTAGAGTAGATACAGTCAGATATTTAAGGAGGATTTGGAGAGAGCTAGAGATTGTCATGATGATCAAGTTCATATAGAATGTAATCTGTTCTGAATTACTGGAGAAAATAACATTTAAAACCAAATCCAAAACAACCCATGATATGTTATATCATATTATTGTGGTTGGTTTTCTTGCAAAAGACTAAATTGAAAAAGAAATACTGCCTGTGAAATAAAAGGCTGTAACTTCCTGCCAGTGATTTGAAATGAAAACTCCAAACTAACCTCAAAACACTTCTCCTTCTCTGCTTCTTGCAGGAGTGCAGCCAGCCCGGGTAAGAGCACTGGGAATATGTAAAACTCCAAGTATTCTCGAGGAGAGCCTGAGCAAAACAGGACAGCCTTCACTTACAGTTCAGCACTTGGATGTCACAAAAACACAGCCATTCGGTATCATAAAGTCATTTTGTCAATACCATCACAGCTTGGGCAAAGCAGATTCTTTCTCTTTGGATACAGCCACTGGTCTGTCCCCAGTTCTCAGCCAACACAACACAAACTTCAAACTTCAAATTAAAGGTGCACCAACACTGCAAACTCGTTGTGCCTCAGAGATGTCAGATTTAGTTTTAAGTGAATAAACTCAGAAAACAGAAGCAGTTTAGTCACAGAAGTGAAAAGCTCTGTGAATTAATGTACCCTGACAGGAAGAAATTAGCCTGTGCTGAACTCAGTGCTGCTGCAGTTAGACCACTCTGGTATCTCATGCCCTTTACAATCTGCATTATCAGAGTTAGTCATAAAACTGAATTTCCAGACAGAGGAAAAACCAAAGGTTATATTTTAGTGGTGCTGTGATTTCTTTGTCATAATTGCTTCATACTTGCCAGATCCTTCAGAGATTGTAATGTGACTCCATATATCCAACTTGTCCCCTCTCAGAGGGCTGTCTGGGTTGGCACCTCTCTCCAGTCAGGAAGTGTTCAGGTTTTGGTGTGATCAGCAAAGATTAAGTCATAGGAGTGTTCTCTTCTGGCAACACAGCTGAAACACTGAATTTATTCTCAGCTTTATACCTTTAATTGGTTCATATACTGCCAGAAAATGCCCATAATTGGGAGGACACTATTTATATAAAAGCCCAGGGTAACGCTGCTTCTGACTTGCATAAGGAATTCCTAATGAGCAAGAACTAATGGAAGAGAAGACAAAATGAAAGGCTAAAATGCATAATAAAAACACATTGCTGGTTGGTAAATTTATTATAAAGTATAGGAATTGCTAAAAGTAGAAGAACAAAACTTCAGAGATGTTTCCATTCTAATCTGTAATCAGATGAGTAAAGAGTATTTTGACAGCAGTTTTCAAATTCAATTGTCTACTTAGGCTATTGATCCTAGTTTTGCATTATTAAATGAGAGGTAGAAATGCCTGCCACTTCTGATTTAAGTGGCTAAATAAAAAGTCACTTATTCAGAAGAGCACAGAACTGCCTTACCTAGTCAATGCCATTGGTTTGTAATGCACAGCTTGATATTTCTTCCACTGACCAGGTGGCCAAGCTGGCTCTGGTTTTCAGACCAGAAGCCTAACCATGCAAATTCCACACAAGCAAAGGTGTTGTTGCTGTTAACACTCTAAATGAAATAAATTACAAACCCTTGCCATGTGCAAGAAAAATAATCACAGCAGTGTTCAAGAAAATATATTCCTGCTTACATTTTTTTGGATCAGGGGGTTCTCCAGAGGGAACTTCCCCAAGTATGGGGAGCACATATTGGGTTGCAGGGGCAGAAAAAAATTCTTCCATAGGAACTGGCTGCAACACTGCTGCTTCCACAGGCTCCTGTTCAAAATAAATGTATCCTGTCTAAATACCCCAACAGACTAGAGAAAAATACAGAAATCAATTCAACAGAAAAAAATTATAAGGTCAATTAAAAAATATGGAATTATAATTTCTAATTCAAATATTGTATTATTTATGTATTTTCTGAATATTTAAAAATCTATAAATGCACTTTAAAAACTTCTGCAGCTTCCAGCACAGTAAAATCATCCAAACCTAACAGAAGGTATATGATTACTTTTGGCAGAATATGATGAGATATCACAATTTTTAAAATATTTTATCCATTGTAAGAAATAGTAATTATTTGGAAATTAATACTGGTAGCATTTTCTGAATAATTATTTTCCACTCAGAAGCTTAAATCTCTCTTTCATATTGTTCAGAAGTACTGACATTCACATTTTAAAGAAAAGAAACTTTTCTTTTTAGCATTACCCAAGTTGCTTTAAATACAAGCAATTATTTGGAATATTACATTTGTTGGTTCAAAGAAGTTGTTTGAATAGTAATAGTTTTGTTTTCATTTTATGAATAAGTCTACCCTGTGGGTACCAAATTTTCACATTTAATTGTTTAATATTTTAAATCCACTTTTATGCAGATTTTTTACTTGAACTATACTCACTGATTCTTGTTTTGACTCAGGATCTTGTTTTAATTGAGGCTCATCTGAAAATTGAAGGTGTTTTGCTTCACGCTCTAAAAGTAAAAAAATGTACAACATTTACCAGGAGACCCTTAAAAATATTTATTTTCATCCTAAACAATCATTATTTTTAAAGGTATTTATTTAGGCTTGAAAGAACAGAAGTTAATGTGCAATAAATATTTGTTTAACATAAAATTTAACGGTTTAAAGCAAGCAACAACTTTAGATAGACTCCTGTCATGCCTCTCTCAAGCATTAAGTCAAGTCCAAGGTTGTCACTGACAAAAGAACCCTTTTTTGGGAAAAAGGTTTCTAACCAAAATAATAATTCAAAATATTTCAACATAAACAGAATGCACCTGCTTGCACAGAATTACCCATTGTTTTTACTAGCAAACAAGACTGCTTTTCATAGTGGATTCCTCTATAAGCAATTAAATACCACCGACATTACTAAGTATTAGTCTCCACTCAAAAAAAAATAAATAAATAAACGTACACAAACAAACAAAAACCCAACAAACTAAAAGCAGTACATGACCCTCAAGGATGACTGAGTGACTCAGGATAAGAAAACTACACGATCAAGACAACAGCTTTGATGACAAAATTTACAGATTCCACAGCACTGACCACCCTCAGCCAAACCCAGCAGGTTCGGTTCCACCATTACACAGGTTTAATGGCATCACCAAGTCCACGTGTGCTACAGGAGTCTTGAGTTCGAATAATCAACCTTACTCCTACGCTGAAAATGCCCATTTTAATGCAAAATGCCTACTCTGGGCATTATGAGGTACTGAATGAAGAACCCCATCGGGGAACTGCAGTGCTGGTCCCCCAGCTTTCCAATCTCAGTATTCTCAGACTTTGGGAGAAGTCAAGGGGCTTTGCAATTAACATGGTGAGAACTGGTGTTGATGGTCTGAGAACAGATGTTTTGTATTCGTTTAACTTTTGTACCGGCGATGACACAGTGGCCTCTCTGCTTTCCCGAGGTAATATCTAACTGCGGTTAGCGCAAGGGGCAGTCACAGCCAGGCAAACCAGTGGCCCTGTTACTCTCGCACCAGGCTGGGCGCAGCACACACACACACAAAGAGCGTGTCTGGCGGGAGGTTGTGGCAGTAAAAACAACAACGCCCATGAGCAGAACCGCTCGTGGTGCCGGCGGAGAGAGGGGCGGCTTCGGGCGCGCTGTGCGGGGGCACAGCCCCGCGCCCCGGCCCGCAGCGGCGCTGAGAACGGCCCGAGGGAGGGGCCGGCCGGGCAGCGGCGAGGGGCGGCCTGAAGG
>VYXD01012056.1:0-27973 GCA_013397195.1 Hylia prasina | reverse complement strand
GGGCCGACACCCGCTCCCCGCGGTGTGCAGCCGCTGGGTGGGCGCGGGGAGCCCGGGGCTGCCCGGGGCCGCCACAGCCCTGGCGGGGCTCGGGCTGAGCGGACAGACAGGGACGGGGGCTGTGCTGGACTGGATGCTCTTTACGGGCGTTTGACAGGGTGCCTTACTGACATCTGCTCTGTTACTGCAAACCGAGTGGGAATAATTGAGTTCCTCAGCAAGCGGGTGCTGAGGGCTTCTGTGTTGTCGCCAATTCATTGGTGTAAGCGTCCTGAGAAAAGAAACGGGGAGCAAAGATAAGAAATCAGAGTTAGAATCAAATTTAAGGTATTAATTAAGATGCATTAAAAGGATCTTGTAATGCTAAGTAGGCAGTAACCTGGCGTGAAGTTCAGTGTTAAGTGAAAAGTCACAGGTATCTGGAAAACCACTCTAGTTGTATTTGTATATATACACAAGGATATGTTTTGGGGAAGATTTTAAGAGGGTAGGTGTTTCTGTGAAAACATTATGCTCTGCTGCTGTGAAACTAACAAACAGAACCTTGCGAACTAACTAGGACAAGTTACACTAAACAACATGATGAAAAGAATCGCCCCAGTAAACAGTATTGTCTGTATGTGTCTGTATGTCAGTATATTCTAGTTCCCCATTAAGGAAAGCAGACCAAAATTAGGAGGAGTGTCAGGGACAATGGGAGACAAGGAATGGTTTCAGAATAAAGGACGACCAAGTAGATTAGGATCATCTCTTTGAAGCAGTTCACTAACATCTTCATTTCCTTTTTTAGAATGGTAATAAAGAAAAAGAGAAAAGAATTTCATGAGGAGTCTGTACAGAAAAAGAAAAAGGTGAAGACTATAATTGAAATTGAGGAAGATGTTCAAACTGTCATTAAAACTGATGACAATGGCCATCTCAAGAAAAAAATGAAGACAAAGAAAAAGGAAAATTTAAAAGATGAATGTTTACACAAATTGCAACCAGGGAATAATAAGAAAAAGAAGAAGAAAGTTGGCTCTGAATTACTCAGAGCAGCACATTTAGAAAGCTTTGTAAATATAAAAGGTCCTGTGGATTTACAACTTCAGGAAGAATCAGAGGAACAAATTAAAATACTGAAAAAGAAGAAAAAAAAAGTCCAGTGTCGTTTTTCCTTGGAGAATAATGAGAGTAGTGATGTGGAGCTTTCAAATCTTCACACAGATGGGACTAAGAAAAATGAATTGCCTTTTAAAAAAAAGAGGAAGAAAACTGCTTTGGATTTGGAATTGGATGGTGAGGTAACAAAGAAAAAAAAGAAGAAAGGCAGTTTTTCATTAGAGGACATTCAGGACAGTGAACAAAAGCAATCTGCAAAAGTTTATAAAAACACCCACAAATACATTTCACAAGAAGCAGTTTTTATGGGTGAAAACAATGACACAGGTAATGCCCAGAATGCTGGGGAGAGTTGTGTGAGAAGAAAGAAAAAGAAGAAGAAAGATAAGTCTGACTGCTTTTTACCATTGGCAGATAATCAGGACAACATACATAAAGTTCCTGGTGGCCCCAGTGCATTAAGTGACTTCAGAAAAAAGAAGAAACATAATTCCCGGGAATATTCATTGACAAGCAGAGAGGAAGAGGACAAAAATAAGAACTTTGGGAGTATCAAAGAGAGGAAGAAGAAAGGAAAAGATACTTCTTCCTCAACCTGTGGGGAAGATAAGCCAGACTACAGTTACAGCTTTCTTGATAAGTATCTCCCAGCACAGCAAGAAGTTGAGCTTGAGGAAGAAGAGCTGTCTGGAAAGAAACACAGGAAGAATTTCAAGGATAATAATGAAGCTGGTAAGAAGAAAAAGAAGAAGATTAAGAAAAAGGAGAAGGAAACAACATATTCAGAAGTTTCTTTAAACAATGACAGTGCCTCTAAAAACCAAAAAATACTACTAGAAAGCAATAAAAAGAACAAAGAGAGTGAAATGGAGCAAGCTCAGTCTTGTGTTACAGGGGACACTCTAGATGGGGCATTATGCAATAGTAATCCTGTGCAGTGTGACAGAAAAAGGAAAAAAGGGAAAAAAGTGCCACCACAGGAGTTTGCTGAAGAGCCAGGTTCAAAAGCAGATACAGAAAAGATCAAGACAGAGTCACCATGGAATGAGTCACTGGTAAGTTGTAGAGAGGAGGGCAGCTTTGCACCCGCTGAGGAACTGAAAGCCTTTTCAGCAGTTCCCTACTTTGCTGGCTGGGCTGCCTGTTCCTAACATTGAGGTCAGTCAGGGCCCCCACTGGGTGTTGGGAAGCAGGAGCAGCTGATCTATTTCAGCATGTCATAGTTCACAGGACCACAGAATATTCTGAGCTGGAAGGGACCCACAAGGATCATCAAGTGCAGCTCTGAAAGGAAGGGCCCCCACGAGGATCAAAGGCACAGCCTGGGCACTGTCAGCACCCTGCTCCAGCTGAGCTGGTCCTGTCACCCCTGGGGATGCACTGATGCCTGCTGCTGTCATCACACAGTGTTTCAGTTGTGAAAATGTAAATAATACAACTAGCAGCAAGTATTGGCCCAAAAAGAAAGTGGGTTTGAACAGTCATAAATGTTCGGTTGCTCTCAGCAATGTGGCAATGCTCTTCATAAAAGAGGTGAATTTAATAGCATGTCGTTCACCCTGAGCAGGTGGTAACTGTGGCAGCATGAGTTCACCTAATTGTTTATTAGACTTTCCTCAAGCTTTGCTGCTGTCAGTGCTGGAATTATGTAATGTCAGGAACAAAGGGAAAAGTTAGCCAAAACCTGTTAACCAATTCGACAAAACTTAAAGAAAATCCTAGGAACCCTCAGTGTAGACTGGGCCAAGAGCATTGAAATATAAATTCTAATAGAAAAATACATAAAACCTAAACACACAGTTTTATTAAAACAATAAACCTATGCAAGAAAATAAATAGATGTAAGAACTCTGTAAATTGTAACTGAGGGTAACTGGGATTGTGTCCTGACTGGCTGGTAAAGGAAATCCCATCCCAGAGTCTTGCACTACTTAGCATGTGTGAGGTAAAATGAACATGGGGAGGAGCTGATGAAATATTTGAGATACAGACGTTTTTTCTTTATCTGATCAAAGCCATGTTTTAAAGCTAAGGGTGCCAAATGTTGTTAGTACCTACATGCCCAACTTCTGTTGTTATCATTGGGAATTAAGCTGTGAGATGCTCAGAAAATCAATAGGTATCTATCTGTATTTTTAGCTGCTTAAACTTAACTTTGAAAACAGCACATTGCAAGTCCCTAGGAGGTTGTTTTTATTTCTGCAGGTTATGGGAAGCTGCACTCCAGTTCCTTTCTATCAAGAACTTTGAATGCTTGACTTACTTAAATCAAGCACTAGTTAAGAAGGTATCATGGAAGATTTTTGTAAGCTAATGGTAGAGCAGACCATAAATGTGCTGCTTCTCAAGCTCACTTCATGGTATGCTTTGCTTTGTCATGCACTCAGAAGCAGTTTCATCAAGTTCTGTAGAAACCTGGCAGCTATCTGGTGTCTAGTGCTAATAATTAAATATAGATTTATGTGGAGACCTAGATACAGGCTTTTTTCACAGGGGTTTGTGAGGGGAGTGTGTATGCTTATCAGTCTTGAGGTGAGCAGATGTTTGGGGCTTTCAAGTTGGATTTCTCCTTTTGACCTTTCAAAAGGACAGGGTGGTTTTATTGCTGGATATATTTTCTAATTAAATTGACATTGCCATTTTGAGATTGTTGGACATTATTTGTATTTTGCAGCTGCTTAAACTGGGTGGAGGCAAGCTAAGCCCTACAGTGACATGTAAACTTTAATGACCAGTTAATATGGAAACCACAGCAAATACCTTGCAAACTGTTAAGAAGGGAGTAGGGTGATGCATGTTTCATTCCTCTTTCCCATAGGCAGCTCCTTTAATAATAAAAAACTACTCAAAGGAAAATCTGAAAATTGAGAAGTCTGAGTTAATCAATTCTATCCAGTTCTAGTTCCTGTCAGGCCAGAAGACACTGCACTAATAAATGCCTGATAATGTGCATTTAACTTGCATTTAACTGTGCCATAGTCCTGAAAAATTTTTATCTACAGCATGTCACACGCTCTGCATGCCTTGAAAAATCCTCTGTTGGGCTTGCCCTGCAAGTAAAAGAGCAAATTTTAAAGACAATGTGGAGTGATACCCACTTAATATCAGTGATTGGTGTTTTTCTCATTGGATGCCATTGCAGTCAGCTCGGGCAGAGTGAGGAGGAGGGAGGACTCATTTTACTGCTTTGATGTTGTCTGCCAGCAGGCAGCATAACCCAGCACATGTGAATGTGCTCCTTTTCCATGAAGTTGGAGGGAGCTTGGCACACCTCCATGGGGGTAGTTTTTTCCACTCTAGCCCTCAGCAGGTCAGGACTGTGCTGGGGATTAGCAGGGATGGGGGTGATCCCTCCTTCTGGCTAAAAAGAAAAAAAATATGCTGCAGTTGTTTGCAGAATCCTGTCAGGACAGTTTTCTTGCTTGTTTTAATAGATCTGAAAAGACAGTACCAGGCCATCTAGAAGTAAATTGGGGGTTGTTTTTGGTTTCTTCTTTTCATCCAAGAGCATGAGCTCTCCTTCCTGCAGACAGTGTTCTCACATTTTTAATAGTGCATGTACTTGTGTGTGTGTGTAAGCAGTGTATAAAAGGTAGCTGTGGAAAATGAGGTAAATCATTGATGGCTTTTAATAGAACTAGAGCCTCAAAAAAGTAACATCAGGTTCTGCTGACAGGAGTATGTGACAAATCTTTTTCCTTGTCGTTTCCCTGGCTGCTTCATGCTTGGTTTATTATGTTAGCTGTACCAATAGATCTTCCCTTTGGCCACTTTTTCCAGGCTGGTCTAAAGCTTATGGCTCTCATTTACCATTATCCTGGATTTATTACTTCCCCTGTTAACACTGGATGCCCAAAAAGCTTCTCCTAATTACAAATTTGGAAGAGAAAGGCTGGGGGCAGTGGTTTAGGCACGCCAGTCACTGGCAGCAAAAGCTGCAGAGGGGCTGCACTTCGTGGAAGTGTGGTCAGGATCTGGTTGTGTGTGGATTCTGCCCAGATTTACCTCCTGCCATGCAGCCCATCCATCCCTTCTGGAGCTGCTCTGTCTCTTCCATCAGCTCCCTGTTCCTTGCTCTCAAATGTGGAATAATGTGATGTTTGCTGCCATTGTAGGAGACAGTTCGTGTATGTGTCCTGCCTCTCCCTCTGCTCCTTCCAGACTGGGAGCTCCCTGGGCACCATCATCCACAAGGGAGCACAGTGCAGCTGCCTCTTGATTGGTTTCTGTTTGTTTATGTGTTTCAGACAGACCTTTATTTATTCTACCTCCAATTTTTTAAAAACTTTCGCTCTCTCTGTGCCTTTCTTCAAGTATATATTTAAGCTTTTACAAAATGGTTTAATTTGAAATTACTCTGCCTGCAAACATTGCTGTGTGTGCTAGTGTTGTTGGCAGGTCCCTTTTAATAAATCCAGAAGTCATTTATCTTGATTAAAAGAAAAAAACTCTCTGTGAGGTTTTTCCATAGGAATACACAGAATTAACTGGCATTTTCATCTTAGCTCTGACTGCTTTGCTTTGCCCCGTAGTAGTACTACTGATTGTTTGGTGTTTTAACTACTTTTGTGGTAAGAGCTGTGTAAATTCTAATTAACTAGAATGGATAACAATAATGATACAAGCTTTTTCCTGTTTTACAGGAACATCTAGATGGTGTAATTATTGTTCGGGAGAAGAAAGGAAACTGTGATGAAATTAACATAGACAAGGTATGCTTTGTCCTACTGAGTAGGACCTAAAGCAAGTCAGCATTTAACATATGCATAGGAATTGATACAAAAAACCTGCTTTGCTGCTTATCTGTGCCTAGATTTCTGTACATAAAGCTCTGCTCAAAATGTGCTTTATGCGTGTGTTGTCCAAAATGTACAGCTCCAGTCAATGTCAAACTCAGTAACTTAGTAAATTAAATACACATTTCTTTGCCTTTCATCAGTGTTGCCACTTTCAGAGTAGCTGTTGCCTGCAGTTAGAAAATTAGACTTACCTGATACTGTGAAACACTCATTTAACATACACAAAAAATTCACAGTTCTCATGCTGAGTGTGTGAAAGGATCCCATGCAACTCTGAACTATCCTTGCAAAATTCCTGAAGATAACTAATTATTTTATCTTTCTCGTATTATTTCATTGTGAATTAATTGTCTCAGGACACAGAGTTTTATGCTGCATGTGTAATTTTTCTGCACGGTAGGTGAGGCGGCAGGCCCTGCAGGAAGAAATCGACAGAGAATCTGGCAAAACCAAGGCTTTCAGTTCCAAAGTGGGTCAGGTAATGTATGAGTTTAGACCTCAGCCTGATGGAAATACTGTGTCCCAGGGCAAGTTCCTGTAAAAAACACTGTGCCCTTTTTTGTATGTGGCTCAGGTACAACAGTGTTCCTTCTGACTGCAGATTTCAGGTCACGCTATAGAACAAGTTGGTACAACGCCAAGAGTCTGAGCAGTGAACTCCTTGGCATTGTACAGTCCTCTAATTCCCATCATCAGTCCTCAAAAGCAACATTTTCTCTGGTTCCTCTGGAGAATGAGCCATCAAAAATTGCTACAGAAGCATTTTCTGCTCATTGTGAAATACAAGTAAATTTTGGGCTACGGATGCAGCAGTCACTGAAGTGTACCCAATTTCTTACCTGCAAGACTTAGCACACATTCAGCACAGGGGACACACATGGAAAGGTAGAGGGAGTGGCAACTGTTAACTCACTTGTGTGATATTTAGAGTCAGTGCTCTCGTGGCTTCTGCATCTTTCCTCCACCTCTTTGGAACGTGATTCCTTTCCTGATTTGCTTTTGCATCCTACTCAGCCTGGCTCCTGACAGATTCACAGTAAGGTAGTGGAAACTTGCAGTAGTGTTTAGCCAGCGGTAAGAAGATTGAGGTGGAGAGAAAGCTTTGCTAGTAATTCAGGCTTTTTTTGTTTGCAGGACTGCCAGAATGCCTAGAAAGCTGGAATATGCCTCAAACAAATGCCAGAAACAACTTCTGTAGATCTAACATAGTGGGAGGGAGTCTGTGTAGCTCTGGAACTACAACTGTCTAATAGTCCCCGAAGTCATTGAGAAAAATGACATCCTTGGCAGGAGATCTCAGTTCCTTGGCACTGATATGTCTCTGTTTAGTAGGATGCAGAAGAATAGAAGCTGTGAAAACTAATTCATCAGCTCCACAAAGAGTGAGCTGGAAATGCTTCAGCAAAAGCTGTGTGTAGTGCCTGCCAGCAGCTCACTTAAAAACAGAGTTTTGACAAGCCATAATTGTATTTGCATCTGTGCAGATGTCTCCCATTGCAAAGGGAGGACTTACATTTATGTATCTGTGTTTTGGGTTATCAGAATGTGTGCATGTATCTGTGTCACAGACTGGGCTTGCACAGCAACCTGCCTCGGTGCAAGGTCAAAAGGCTGAAGTATTATGGGTAGCTTTCTTTCAACACCAGGTATTCTGGCCTGTGATAGTGAATGATACTCCAGCCTTGCATTTTTTTAACCTTAAAAACCCCTGCTGTAGCTTGCCTGCAGTTGTGTAGTGTCCTGTGTGTCATGTTGGCTGTCTGCTGGAGAGTGACTGTTTCATGCAAGCTGCAACTGTGCTATTGGAGGGATTTCAGGCTGACATAAACATACCACTGAATTCCCTTTTTTGATGTAGCCAGCTCAGTCTAATTAATAATCATACATCCTGCCATTTAATATCATGCCCGATTTTAAAGAAAAAATTCTGAGTAGAAATCCTGCCAAAAATATTTATAAATGACTGCACAGCTCTAATTCAGGAGTCAAATATACCCTTTAATATTGAAACCTGTTCTTAGGTAAGCCAAAAGTTCATGAACTTTGCAAATCCTATGGCATATCTGGGGTTTCCCACAAACAGCTGAAATCTTATTTTAGCTAGACATTTCCTCCTCAGAAAGGAGCCAGAATCTGCAGACAGAAGAAAGTCCTGAAGGGGTGAACTAGTTCAGAGTACAGTTAAATGCAAATACAGTAAATACAAGGAACACAGCAAACTGCAAGGGAGGGGAGGCTTTAAGAGAACTAGACTTAGTCCTGCTGGATGGAGAGGCACCTTTGCAATATTAGTTGTAATTAGTGGGATGAGAATGCAAATAATACTTAAAGTTTATAAGCCAGATTGAACAGTGTCCACAAGTAACAAAACACTGCTGAAAACAGCAGCTCCCAAAGTAGGCAGTGGGAAAATGAAAAGATAACCTTACAAAGTGACAGTGAAAGAGGATTAAGTCTGACAGTTTTCTTAGAATAAGAGATGCTGTCTGGCTCTTGGGGCTGGGTAAAGAGAGAGCAGAAAGCCAAGATTCCTAAGGACAGAGGGAAAGGAGATTCTGAAAGCACATTAACCCCAGGTTAAATGGCCTGAAATGCTAATTTAGGTGCACTCAGGCACAGTTAGGTCAGTCTTTTACCACATCCCTCGAGAGGTACTGCCCATGGAGTAACAGCTTCTCTGTCACCCTGTCAGGCTTTTGTAGCTGGTTCTGTCCTCATGGTACACAGCCAGAAATTGTCTTCCTTGGTCTTGGTATTAATTTTAGCATTAATTTTGTTTTGCCTCACAGGATACAAAGCTTGGACAGTGGAGTACAGCTGCTTTTAAAAGTTCTGAGGAACAGACAAAGTTTTTTAGACTGATGGGTGGCTTTAAAAAGGGTTCTGTGCCTATCCAAAACCCCTCAGTAACTACAAACAAACCGAACATGGCTCTGAACAAGGAAGGGGAGGAGAAATTACAGCAGGCACTGAAGATGCAGTTTGATAAAGCAATGGACTTGAAGCAACACAGAGGAATTGGTCTTGGATTTCAGCCTACTGCCAACAAAAAAGTGTACATAGACAAATACACATCTAGATCCATAAAATTTGAAGATTAAAACTCAGAAGTAATAAAAAGAGTGAAATTTCTTTTTGCTTGAAATAAAATAACAAAATGCTGAAGAAATTTCCTTTATGAGGTACTTGAAGTACAAGTTTTCAACTGCATATACCAGTGGAGCTGGGTCCTCACTTCATCCAAAGAGTAAGTTTTTGAAACCTTTATTATGTTTGTTCTGCAAGGCAAGAGACAACCTCCTTCAAAGACTGAAGATGTGTGCCATGCCTGCAATTAGTTGAAATTCAGTATTTTTTTTAAATGCTGATATAATAAACTTGATTTTATCTATATCTTAAGTCATTCAAAAGGATTTTATTGTTCTGTAAAATCTTCACTTTTTTTACACTCAGTGGTACAAAATGATGCTGCTTTACTTGGAAGACACACTAGTGGTGTGCCCTCTCATTTGAGGAGGGCAGACTTTTAACTCAGAAAGTAGTTCCTAAAAATCTAACATCATCTGTATAATAATGGATAGCATTGAACATCCTCTGTTTGAACTGTGCTCTGGCAATTGGATTTTCAATCAGCAGCTGTTACCTAAAAATTGAAAGCACTTTGGAGAGTAGCACCAACAGAACTACTAGATTTCTTTAAGACAGCCTCACTTCCCACAATACTCTTCTGCAATGGATTACTCTACCTGAAAGCATCTGCCTCCAGCAGAAAACACACTTAAAACAGCACTTGGTTCTGATGCATTTTGGGCAACTCCTGACAGGAAGTGAAAATGATCCATCTTAAGGGGTTGCCATGAATCCATTCCCATATCTGGGAAGAGGGAGATGCTCTTCCTGCAGGGTCTAAACTTGCCTCTGAGAAAACCATCTCCTTTAAAGTGTCATTTAAAACCACCACTACCACAATATGAGGCTGTTTTGTATCAGGGCTGTCAGCACCAGCTTCCATCAGCCCTTCTTGGTTTTAGCTCATTTTACTAAAATTCAGGTAGTTGAGGTTCTGTTTTCTCTTCTGGTTTGCAACCCTCAATTCAAGCCCTCAGCTACTTGCGAGGCAAGAAAAAAACAAACAAACAAAAACCCCAAACCAAAACCAAACAAAACCCCTAAGCAAAAGTAGCAATAGGTACAAGGTCTCAACATAGTTCCTTACCAGGGGGCAGAATGAAGATGGTGAAATTTTATTAGATAAAACAGTACATGTAACTGAATTCCACAAGAGTGATACTGTATTCACAAAGAAACTTCCCCAGAACACACAGATGAACTGCAAATTGTTTTATTCAGTGATAGTGTACTTTGCAAATATAGAGGACTTTGCATAATTTCCATTTTCCTTTGCAGCACTTAAAGATTCCTTCCATTTTAAAAAACACCACTGTACTAAAATGAAAACATAAACATGTCTGTGAAAACGTATTGTAGAAATTAGAACAGTAACAACTCAGCCATTTTTCTCTGCTACTGGACCCAGCCAGGCAAATGCTGGCAGCATCCCAAAGCAGAGAGACAACTTAGTCTAACTATTATACTGAAATGCTGCTTTCTGCAGAGGAGAAAGACTATGCTGCAAGAGGAATGAAGTTTTGAGGCTGTGAACTTATTTGTACAGATTACCTTCATTTTTTGTTAAAGTTAGAACAGATTAGATCTCAAAAGGCTTTTGCAACCATACAGGTTCAAAATACTGTTTCCTGAATGTCAATCAGCATTTAAAATAACAATACTGTGGTAAAACTGGATACAGAAACTCAGGGTAAATTATTGCACTCAGAACAGTTTTACCTTTACTGTGCCCAAGTAAATGTGTCTGACTAAGGGAAGTAAAAATACACTGAACTCCTTGCAGTCAGGATGTAGATGAGTGATTTTTGGCCCTGGTTCCATGCTCCCCTGTGCAGGTGACTCCTTGGAGGAGGCTCTCATCAGGTCCTGGACTGCAGAGGAAGCCGAAGGGCCAAGTCTGTGAAATGACTCATTTCAGGTTGTTTGCTCCGCCTCTTGATGTACTCTAGGGTTTTCACCTAGATTTGAAAAGAAGGGTATTTGGAGATTTTCAGTGTCTCTTCTCATTTCACAGCCATCAGTTCATCTTTGTGAAGGGGTTTTAACCAGTCTCAGGATTTTCCCTAAATTTCAGTGGCTTTGTGAGCACTTGGTATTGCTTATTCCAGAGCTCATTATTATGTATATGTTTCTTAAAGGCTCTCAAATGCCACTTTACCAGCTTTCACCAGGCTGTTCCTCCACAAAATAAAAACGCAGTATTTCTCTTAAAGCTAGTTTTTTATACTGAACAAAAGGTTAAGAACAACCAACATGTTCCTTAATGGTTGTCATACTATTAAAATGCTAGAAAGATACCACTTGAAGTAACGGAAGCTGTTTGTTCATTAAGAAGGATTTAGAAAAATAAGTTGTTGGGGTGTTAAGACAATTTGAATTTTTAAAAAATAGTAGCTTGTAAAGAGATGAGGTTTATTCAGATCAAAAAAATGTTGGCTTTTCCGAAATAAAGAGTGGAAAAAGGTATTAAGAACTACAATCTCTCTGCATTATCTGTCTCCCTCCCTTACCATAGTCTTGGTGTCAGCAAAGCCATGCTTCTGAGCAAGATTCCAGAGATTGACTGAAAGCTGGTTCAGTCTGTTGTTTCGTAGGTCCCCATGAGCCAGAATGGTGTTAAAGAAATAGAGTGCCAGCTGGCTCTGCCGCCTCAGGGTCTATCATGAAAACAAAAATATTCCACATTACTGTACACTCATCCCAAAGTACCCAGCTGAACCTCACCAGCTTCTCTGAACTCTCACAAGTTCAAAGGGCACTCATTTTGTAACACACAGCACAAGTTACAGACATAAAAATACAATCAGAGTTTTCATACTCCATTCAAAATGCAACAAACAGCATTAGTTGTAAATCAACACACGCTGCTGTAAATAAAATAATTACACAAGACTCCTACACCTCATACCACTTTGGCACAGCACAGTGTGTAGGTCTGACACATTTACAACTTCAGACTCCCTGCAACTGCATAGAAATCACCCTCCCACCCACCAACCTTGCACTTAGAGCACCCTAGCTGTAAATTTTTAGAGAAACCACTATCATCAATCTAAATTAATGCAACTTCAGGCTTTTTTTTTCCCCCCAGTCTATTCTACTTTTGTTTGTTTATTTAACCAGAGGTGTTTTCCCCCTGCTATTCTTTCACTGAAACTCTGGTGATACCAACAAATTTGCACCAGATTTGTAGTTACTCCCCCTAAAATTGCTGATGAGGGACCTTAAAGAGCCTAACAGCAATCTCCCCCCATACAAAGCAGAGAGGATTCACTGCTACGTGTTCTCTTCACCAGAAACAGCTTCAACTTTACAGAACTGTCCAGAACTAAAAATTTCCATTCCAGCACTGTCACATAAATGAAGCATTCTCTAATACTAGGAAAAGACCACACTGTGTTAACAATAAGATGCATTGTTCTCTTCCAAGTTGCCATTTTGGTGAAAGGATTTTATTGTGAGAAAAATTTATTTTCCTTTATAGCTTTTAAAGGAAATGAACCAATAAAAACACAAAATCATTAGAGCCTTGTTCATTTGAATGAGCAGCCAGGAAGATGAATAATAAAAGGTCACCAACACTGAAGCAATCCAAATAACACAGTGATTT
Organism: Hylia prasina; assembly: GCA_013397195.1. Lineage (NCBI taxonomy): Eukaryota > Metazoa > Chordata > Aves > Passeriformes > Sylviidae > Hylia > Hylia prasina. Next base: position 15,334 of record VYXD01012056.1, on the reverse strand, counting down.
TATGACCAGCTTTACTTTAGCACAGTTAGAGATCTCTGATAATATTCTCATCACTTCTGTTTCCTCAGCAACAACAGCTTCTTCAAACAACTATTCATTCTTACAAAGCAATTTTTATCTAAATCTCTCAATGACTTTCACTCAACAAAGCAAAAGAAATGGTCCCTCTTTGTAAATAATGATGGACAGAGGAGCAGATCCAAGGCTGCAGAGGTAAAGGCAGGCCAAGCACCTATATCTGTGCTTAGCCTTAAATCCAGTTTTCTGTGCAACAACAGCCTCAGTGAAAGAACACAGGATCTCCTTATTCAAAGCATGCTTGAAAGGAGAAAACAAAAAAAGGCCTCTCAGAAACCATGGATTTCAAGCTCTACAAACATTCCTACCCACAAATTCCATACAGGAGTCGATGCAAAAGAATCCCTAATATACAACCCACAGTCCTGAAAACTGTGTTTACATTTCCTTCCAAGACCTGGTTGGACATTCTTAGCTGTGCTGGAATGGTTGTTTCTGATGCTGCTGTTCTGAAAAAGAACTACTCTTCCCTCTGCTGATGTGTACAATGATGTAGAGGATCTGGGCAAAGGATATTTTCATCTTACATCTCTGCCATTGCTCAAGGAAGGACAAAGAGGATAGCAAAAGCAGAGAAAAGGCTAAACTTAGCACAGTGTCCTCCCAATATGTATCACTTATCACATTCTGTATTGGCAAACACTCTGGGCTGCTGTGCAAACAGCCCATCTAAAAAATTCCATCAAATCAATCACACCCTGCCCTCCCATTCCAGGCCAGGAGCCACAAGATTTCTATCAATAGAAGCCATCCAGGAAGGACTGATTGGGAAGCTGTGGAAGGGACCATTCTCAGAAACAGGCACAATTACAGAACAGTGAGTTCTCATTATTTCAGTAAATATCAGTCACCTGCTTTTCACATACAATCCATTAAGCTAGATTTGATCCCTCAGAGCCTCTGAATTCCAATCAAGAAATCCAATAAGCTGCCTAGAGTTTTCTTTATTTTATATTGAACAAATATACCAACATCAGAGTAAAGACAAAACAACTATTTCCTCCCTCCTGTACCTCTCTCCTGACATCATCTTAGTGCCTGGGATCTGAAACTTTTATAATTATAGGTGGCTTTCACTGTATTTTCCCCAGTAACAGACTAACTGTGAACTCTCACTGTGCTCATTACAGAACTGGACATCATTAGGTGTCTCCACCACAAGCCTGCCTGTTTGATGGTCTCACTTTCTAAACAAATAAAAATACCCAATTTCCTTTTGTTATGAGGTTCCTGAAGCTTTTGAAATACCAAGTCCTGGTTAAAAGTGTTCTGTTTCTTCAACTCCAGATTGTTTTGTACTGAATCAAGCAGAGTAAGAACATACCTCCTCCTTTCCCAGGGTTTTCAGATGATCCAGGATCTGTGATACCACTGTTTCACTCAGTTTATTAATTTCAGCCAGGAACTTGGAGTCTCCACCATACAGAGTATCATTGGAATCAACTGCAGAGATGAATTCAAGCTTAGGTCTGGCTAAAGAGCTGTACATTTATTTGCTATTGAAAACATCTTATATTGATAGAAGACCACCTTTGCAAGTCATAAAATGACCCTCCTCCACGAAACACAAACAGAACTATGTTTTTTTAAGTGCCTACCACTTGGCTGCCTGCTATGTCCTTTTAATTTTAGGAACAAAACACTGAGAAGAATCTTTTAGTTAAAGCCAGTCCTGTATTCCTGGATTCAGCCAGGCTCACAAGTGTCTCTTAGACTTAATGTTAAGCAACATACCATGTCAATTTTCAGGTTTTCCACAGAGACAGACTCTCTGCTCCCATCACTTTAGAAGAGTATGGCCATCTTCATCAATGGCAGCAGCACTGGGCCAAACAATTTGTGTTTTATTTAGTGAAAATAACCAGATTTTCAAAAGAAACTGCATTTTAATTTTTTTTTCCTTAAAATAAACCCATGATTACCTTGAAGTCATGGATAGGAATTCAAAAAGTGTATTTTGAGTTTCAAAGACCTTAAAGGATCTTTGGGAGGGAGAGAATTCTTCAAGTTTTTACAGCTTATATAACTGTGATTTTAAACATGTCTTTTGCCCTAAATTATTTATGTTCTATTAAAAAGTTGGGTAAAAGAAAATTTTAGGCTTAAATGTATTCTAGGTAAATCATAAAGCCCATATTATAAAAGATAATCCCCTGTTTCCAAGTAAACTTCATTTCAAGAAGTTAAAGTACAAGGTCTACCTAGGAAAAAAACCCCATTGCCCTACTACAGGGGAAAAATTACTAATTTATATTTCCATGCCTGTCTCCATTAAAATCTAATTAATCTAGATTTCTCATTTTGGGATTATGCAGCTATTTTGGTCATATAAAAAACTGAGTGAAAGAAAAATCTAAAGCACACTTCCTTACAGAATTTGAACAGCAGATTTACTACAGAGTAGCAATTCCACTGACAGCTATTTTCTGTGCTGCTAACTGCAAGAGCTATTTTGTCATGGGTGGTAAATCTGACAGACTATTCACCAGAAGAACTGCAGAACACATTCCAGCCTGCCCCTCTGTGAAAGTCTTGTGCAACTGAAAGAAAAAATCAAACCACTTTGGCCTCTTTGACTCATTAATCTTCCAGAATGCTTTAAAAGATTTTTATTTATTACCCTACCCTAATTTAGTAACCTATAATCAGAAGACAAATATTCAAATTTTAGAACATGTCAAAATATTCCAAAAATTATTACAAAAAAGATGGCAGCTATTTTAGAAAATGTAAAATCTTTAGAATTTTCTAGCTATTCTGAATATTTTTGTAAGTTACTGCAATTTCCAAAACTGAAAGCCTCCCTTCAAAGCAGCAAATACATCATTTAAATAATGAAGACTAGGCTTTACATTCTGAAAACTGGAGTTGTTAATAAATGTGGATGAAACACCAATGATAAGTATAAATCAAGTTGATACTTTACACTTAAATAAAACCCTTCATATGCATAATCTTTACTTGAAAAGTTCACATTTATAAGCATTTGCACCAACACCACCAGAAGCAAACTAAATAACCCACTCTGCACAGATTCACTCTAAAGAACAGACTGCACCTGTTCAGAAGCCAACTTCTGGGATTATTCTAAATTACAGTACCTGGAACTGGATAGAAAAATAATCCCTTCTGTGAGACTGATTACCAACCAGTCTTCATTAACTGGCTGTGGTGATAAGACAAGACTACAAATGTCCTGGTGGAGTGCAAGGAGCCGGAGCCCCCCTTAGGTATTACCTTTATCTACATGGTAGATAAATGCTTCTTGAGTCATGGCAGACAGCAGATGCAAAACATTAGTATAAATCCTGACTTTGTCATCACTGTTATCCTCCCATGTATAATCCTGGATCACATTTAGTAATCCTCGCACAAGAAACAACACTCCTTGTTCTGGATGGTCCTACAGAGAAGAAAAAAGATAGGTCAAAACTACACCACAACCCTGGAGCAAAAATAGGATTATTTGCAGTCATTCAGTGGTGTAGAGTCACAGTCTGAGCTCCATAAAAGCAGAACTACAATATAATTAAAGCTGACAGCTACTTTTCTTAAGTGTGCTTCCTGCAAATCCTTTAAAAATTTTTTCCTGTCTCCATCTAAAATGCTCATAATCAGAACATGATCCAGGCAGCCTCCACAGACAAACTTTGGAATGCTTTGTTTTGTAGTCATGGGGGAGCAGTACAAAATTAATTGTCAGCTCCTTAACAGCTAAGCCTCTAAAATTAAACACTGGGAAGATTTCGTTATTAAAATCCTATCAGTAAGCTGTAGTGTATTACTCATATAATTATGAGTTTCAGAAGAACACCTACACTGGGAGGTCAGTTACAGACAATCAACAATCTTTTCACATGAAATGAAAAGAAAGACTGCTTTACATAAGCTGGGATTTTTTACAAGCAGCTTTAATACTGCACCCAGCTAATTCCAGCTGACAGCTGGATCACTGGCACCAAGATACACAGGACAAATCACAGTCCACTGGGGACACTTCCTTGTGATCTTCTGTAAATAGGGAACAAAGTTAAGGAAGCTAGTTTCTGAATCCTGGGATCTCGTTGCAAGTTATTTTTCATTACTGAATGTGAGAGGTTGTATCACTCTTTTCTTCAATCACCTGTTCATGATCCACAGCCTCCCTTCACAGCCTGACTCCTGCAGGCAGTGGACAGCACTGACACATCCCAGGGCACCTTCCCTTTCCCTCTAACAACAAAGCACCTCCACATCTCTGAACATGCATGGCCGGGGAGACCCCTGCCACTGGAACAGGGGGAATCCACTGCTCTGACAAGGATTTGAACAGCATCACACTGTGTGCTGCTTCACCAAACAGGCAGTCAAAGGAAAAAGGAAGGAGAAAACCATAAAGGAGGTTTCAGTGAGAAGGAAAAACTCTTTCCAAGAACAAATGAATATACTTCAAACTTTTTTTTCTGTTCCACCAGGTTAATTTACAATTTCCCCTCATCTTTTAGATATAGCTGAAAATATTTCAGAGGGAAAATTACATCTCTCTCTAAACCTGACAGTCAGTTAAAAACTGGAAGGGCGTAGAAAGGTAGTACTTCGTGAAACATTCATCAGAAGAGGAAGGTTATGCCAAAACACATCTTCTAATTACTATTTTCACTCAAAGGATTAGGCAACCTATACCAAAGTAACTGAAACTAATAGGAACTAGAGCTCTATATTTCCCCTCTCCTCATGTATTAGTTTTTTCAGTACTTAGCTAATAAACCACTAAATGACGTTTATACAATTAAATGATGGTGAGATTTCACTCTACCCCAAATGCACTTCTAGTGAGGGGTGTTCCTGAGAGTGGCAGTGCTGTACCTCCACCTGCACACAACTGTTGTGCCTCCCCATTTTGCACTGGGGTGAGTGATTTTGCAGCCAATGAGCAGAGCAGTTTATCTTTTCACAGAAAACTAATCCTTGCACCTCCCACTCGAGAAGCCCAGTCCACTCTAAATTTTTTGACTCAGCAAAGTCAAAATAGTCTATACTAACCTATGTGCTATTCATACACACTCAACTTACCGGAACAACCAATAATGTGGAAAAAAAGTTACAAAGGAATTCCAGGAGGAAGGAATCAGAAGGTCGCATCTTTCCATCTACGCTGATCATTTTTGGCACTTCAGGAACAAGGCTCACTGCAGCTTTGAAAAAGGCATCAGCTACAAAATAAAAATAGAGTTGCTGTTATATCACTCCAGCTGTGATGGCAGCCATGCCTGTGACCCAATGGTTGCTTTGAATTTGTCTCAAATAGATGACAGAAAATGAATGTGCTTAACTGCAGAGAAACCCAAGAATCAGCAGTGGTCTGATTCTTGAGAAATCTGTGTTAATACAAATTATGCTGTTTCTCCAAAGGAATTTCCCACATAACTCAAAACTTCTGAAGTTATAACTCTTCTCCTTTGCATAACAAGGAGACAACATCATTTCATATGTATTGCATATGTAATAAAAAATTAGCACATGATTCAAAATTGACTTATCAAAGAAATGTTTATGACAGGAGCATGGGGTATCCAATGGGAGGGAAAAGGGTCACCTTATCTTGTTCACCAATTCATTCACAAAAGGCTGTTAAACTTCTAAGGAAGTACCAACAACTTCATATTTCTAATTATTTATAATCTCTAGAAGTAAAATATTAAGATAGTACTCAAACCTGGGGTATTGCTGGTTACCTAGATAGAAGGGCTTTTTCCAAGAATCACAATATAGGTATTAGAGAAACCATCCATCATTACAGCCTTGGCAAAATAGCTATTAAGAGGTTTTTCATAACTCTTTATTATGTCTCTAATCTTACAAACCCCACACACTAGAACATCTATTCCTTGGTTTATTAATATTCACAAATTAAAAGCACCAATATTTTCTCTCTTACACTAGAAGATCTCCCATACATACTGAGTTCACAAAAAAATTTCTGACAGCAACACTGTTTTGCACTTTCTTGGCAACATTTCAGAGTATCCAAGTATCCACATCCCACTCAAGTTGTTGACCATATACTTCAAAGCATCCTTCACAATTAATATCATATCTTTATTTTACAGGAAAAGAGACTCAGGCCATGTAATCAGCTTTTATCAAAGGCAAAAGGAGAATTCTTGGTGAAAGCCAAGAGGTGTTACATGGCTGGGATGGAGATACCACTGACAGGCAGGCATGGGCATTTCCAGGAGCACAGCTTGCTCTGGAAAAATTCATTTGAGACTCCAAGCAAATTTGCTAAATATAGTACCAACTGATATCTAATTTAAGCTTATGAGGAATACCAGAGGAACATGTGCTTTGGAAAAACTGTACTGCTTCTCACTCTTGTTTTTTCACATAAGTGAAAAAGCCCTTCTGAAATTTTTGGTGCTTAGAATGCAGACCCCTTCCATCAAGTATTGTCCTTCCTTTTATTCTGCACATTTGTTTCGAGGTGAAAGAATGCTTATTTCTGAATTACAAGTTTAGACAGCCAACCCAATGGAAGGTAAGTAATCTTTCTCTGAGCTTTATTTGAGGAAGGCAGCAGCAGATGTTCATTCTAGCACAAGTAAATGAATCGTCAGACCTTCCACAGTTGTCTCCTCAAAAAAAAAAAAGTTCATGTCCCACATCACCATACAATAAAAACATGTGACCAGACAAATGAAAAAATGTGCATTAGAGAATAGTCTGCATACCAAAGTACCCATGTCTGTGCAGGGAATGCTCCTGCCTTCTGAAGTTATTTCATAACAGGACGAGAATGACCTGTGCAGCAACCAGCATCCGCAGTGAAGAAGAGCTGCAAAGTACCTCACCCGAACTTACTGCCTGCTCTCCCAGCAATCACAATCCTTCACGTTCTCCTCTAAACTTCTGCCATAGTGCAAGCCCAAAACCACTCATCTTCAATCTGAAAACCTGAGATTTCATTCCGTTTGCTCTCCTTGCCTCCTCACCTGGCTGAGCAGCTGCAGAGCCACGAGCTCCCTCCCTGTTCCTCGGGCTGCTGGAGCAGTGCCCGGCTCCCCTGCTGGTGTCTGCCCACACCACGGACCTGCCCGTGCTGCCACCACCTCCCTGAGCTTCCATCTGTGTCTCCCCTGCCCGTGGCAGCCACACAGCTGCTGCTCCTGGGCTGTCTCCCTGTGGCTGCCACCGCCACAGGGTCACCCTGCAAACCCCACACACTGTCACTGTCCCAGCACAGCGGGGACACTGAGGCTCTTGCCCCACACTTTTAATCCTTGTTCCTTGCCTTTCTCCCCCTGCTGCCCCCACCCAATGCAGCAAAGCAAGCCAAAAAAGCAACACAGCACAAAACAGTTGTATTTCACTTTGGTACATCCAGAACTGGCAAAGGAGAATATGTTCATTTTGCAGTAAGTCCTGCCAATCTGTGCTAACCATGAAATGGTTTTGTGCTGGAACACTAAAAGCACATTTATCCAAGATATATGTGCTTCATAAGAAGCAAAAATAAATGCACATCAATGCAAAGGTTTTTATTACAGACTGCAGAAAATGGCCTGTCCTCTAAACATTACCATCCTGGCAGAGAGGTGTCCGAGTATGCATTACATGTCCTGAGTTTGGAGAAAAGGCTCACTAAAAAGGTTGTCACAGACACGCTGTACTTTCAAGTATGAAATGAGCATCAGCGTTTAATTCTGAATTACATTAATTATGAGGTTATGCAATGAAGGTTTCTCTGTATCTTTAAAAGTCAATTTTCAAAATTATTTCTGCAGAGATGTTTTAAAACAAAATCATACATTGCTTTTTCTGGCTTCCAAAAGATACAAGGAACCACTTAAAAAGCACTGAAAACCACAACAATCGTATGTTCTTGATTAAAAACAAAAAAGACGATAAAAAAGGCTTCTTCTGATGAAGGATGCTGTTTTCTTTATCTGCCTAAAGTACAATGCTGCTTCGTAAGTGAACCACTGTTAAACTGGATAAGGGCAGAGTAGCCTGTACATTACAACAGATCACCATGATGAAGCCTTCCCCGACTGCTGTTAATATCTTGTGCAATGCTCTGAACGTAACACACGTCATGCTTCACTAAATTCATCCTTTCACAGCAGCTCCTTCGTTTTGGTTGACCATAATCCTATAAATCTTTCCCCCCAAGCATACATGCTGACCTTCAGGCTACAAAAACTAACAGTCTTGGATATCCAAGTCAGCACTTCCAGAAATAGTCTCCTACAGAAGAAAAAACAAGTGAAATTGGTGTTGAATGTTCTGCTATTGACAATATTCATGATGGCACATGTACAGACGTTTAATAATACCTACACACAACTATATGTACCTCCATATATTTCTACATATCAATCTCTCTCTACATAAAAATTCAGCTTGCATTGTATTTCCTGTATCTCTGACAGCCAATTAAACTGTATGAATTCAAGATTTCAGACAGGCAAAAATAAGGAGGAACAAAGTCAGAGATGGGAAAACAATTAACTCCTTAAGTCCACCTTCAAAGATCAAGTGGGAGCGAGTTTAACATACCTACCCAAAGTATTTTTAGTCACGGCTACAATTACACCAGGCTAAGTCCACCCAAAGGACAAAACCAGGGACCGTGCACATCTTCTGCATTCCACACCACTTTCCTGTCTTACAGCACTGTCAAACCTAATTTAATACTCTGAAGATTTTGCTTCCACATCCAACAGATGCTGGAAATTTAATGAAGCTTGTACTCCAGCACAAAAAACTATTGGGAAGTAAGCGTGGGGGTTTTGTTACCCTATTTTTTTCTGTTAAATAAATTAATCCATTACTGTTTTGACAGCCAAGTGTTGTAAACATTTGAATCTCCTTCTCACATTGGTGAGGTCACCGTGAGAGTGCCGCCACATTGCTGAAACATGGTTTTCCCTTGAACTACTGCAAATTGTTCTCCATCTTAAAGACCTCTACACATCACTTCCAATCCAGAAACAACCAAGAATTCTTTGAAGGAAGAAACTTGAAATTAGGAAATGAATGCACAGCTGCTTGGTGAGCTGGAATGTACTATGTTAATTCATACTATTTCATACTATGAATTAGATGCAGATAAAAAGGTACTTAAGTGGATGAAGCTCAGTAGAGCCAGTTTTAGGCATAGCTTGATTAAAGATTGTTACAAAGCCACTCACCTAACATTTAACATAAATGAATCCCTAAACATTAGACTTCCAGTAGGTAACTGTGGAACCCACCATGACATGAAGTTACAAAGGCAAAAAGTAAAAAATTATTAAAAATATTAAATTCCCAAGGGCTGGTCTATCTATTTTATTAAGTACCATGGTCTGGTCCATACACAAGCTTTGTTGAAGGATGTATTACATCACCTGCACCTGAAAGCCAAAAGCATCATTCTACATTATTGTTTCCTTAGTAGATGCTACAAGACACTTTCAAAAACAGGTCATGGGCTAGACAGACTTGAAGAACTGACAAACTGATATAAAGTACTAGTCTGAAAAGCTTACAGAGACAGAGATGTCACCTCTCTCACATCATACAGAAAAGTGATTGGCTGGGATAAAGAGAGGAGCAAGAAAAAGCTCAGGCAATGGGAGAAGTTTCCAGCTCTGGGAGTCCCAGGTAAAAGAGGTCACAGTTCTGTCCAAATGAAGGAACACTTAGCATTGCTAGTAAGGAAAGCAGCATGACATCATTCTTTTCCCAAAGCTCTTTTACTGCCTTCAAGGAAAGCACTATTTAAAAAGATAACAGAGTCACCATATACCATTCTCACCAGAGAAACAAGAGCCAAAAGAAGTCCTAGTATCTGTAATTAGGAAAATCTCTTCATGTTCCTATTTCTCGAAATTCTTTACCTCAAATTCTCTCTATTTATATTCTTCAGAACTATAAAGATTTCAGGAGATTAAGAAGAAATACCAAAAATTATTATCTGATGGTACTGAGAAAATATTCTAAACCATTATTAGACTAGGATTTAAAAATACTTATTAGATATTCCATACCTTACTTTCTCCCAAGTGTGACTGAAGCCTTTAGAGAACACTTACGGAAAAGTAATATTTTCTGCAGTAGAAAAGAAATTTTCTATGCAATCTACTAGGTGTAACTGTGTTTTAGCCACAACTGGAAAACAAAACAAATACCTAGAAGTGCATTAAGCACTGTATGCTTCAGAATTAAAACCTGCATATGCTAAGCAAAAAGGTCTGCAGCAGCTGATCTGAGGGACAGGTTCTCAATTTTTGTAAAGTTTAATATTTGACAATATCCCAGTGAAATTAGTCAGACAGAATCAGCTGAATTACCTTATTCACTCAGCATGTTATTTCAAGTGAGGCAAAGATTTCACAGCCTTTAAAACAAAAATGCTGCTTAACACACATCACCAGAAAATTATGTCATCTCTACCCACCTGCTGAATGCTGTGACCAAACATTAAAAACTCATGCTGTCTCTTTTTTGACAGACAACAGTAGCATTTCCACAGGGAGGAATGTGTGCAATGAAAATCATACCTATATCTCAGAAGTCCAGAAGAGTGACACAATGGAGCATGCATTTAATCTCAATTTAGTCTGAGCACCCCCATGACAGAAAGCATGACCAATGAGAATTTATTATTCTCTGCTGGCAGCATGCAGTGCTCAGTGACTCAGTTAAGAAAAATGAAAAGCTCATCTCTGCAAAATCTAGCATCTTCCTTTCAAAGGTGGGCTCTTAATAGGCTCTCCAGAGATACAAACTATGCATTCAGGGCAAATTCACCTAAAACATTTTAAATATAATTAGATTCATTTAATTCAAAGCATCTTGGGATCTGGAGATGAAAGAGACAGTAGTCATTTTTAATACATTCTGAACGTTCCCAGACACATATCCATCAGTGTATTAATGCTGGAGTTTCATGAGCCTATAAATTCACAGTTCTGACCCAACTTCATTGTCTTAAAGAAAATCTCTTCCACATAATTACAATTTTCTAGTACTGAAGTATTTGGATGAGTTCAAACACTTGATTTGATTAACAGTGTGGCAAATCCAAGCAAGCAAAGCTGGGACAGAGGAAATGGGAGAGGTGAGACACAAGGACTGATGGTTACCATGCTGCCCCTTGAAACTAGGAATGAGGCAAACCCCAAAGTTTTCCAGCTATAAGCAGATTAGCTGTGGCTCTCCAATTGCTGATAGTTTATAAGTGCAATCCTCAGACTCATAAATTCGTTTATGGTTATGACCTGCACATCCTCCTTTTTCAAGATAGATACAGTGGCAATTTAGAGAAATCTTCCTATTGCAAACAGAAGTAGTGGAACTCAATTTTGTTATGTGTTTAAGAGAAAAGTCAACTCACTGAAACAGCTGGACTCCCCACAGAAACTTAAAACTGAGAAAAATTCAAGACTTTACCTTGTTACAAACACCAGCTGGAACCTTCAAGGAGGAAGTGCATGCACCAAACTCATGCATGCACCACTGCTGACTGAGCTATCAGATCAGGTACATTACCTTTCAGCTTTATTTCTCTTCACAATTTTAAACCAATTAAGTTAATTCAAATCAGCATGAAATAAAAGTTACAGAAAAGGCACAGTTTCCCTTCCTGGCCTAATGCTATCATTAATGGCACACTCTTAAATCTTCACTTCATGCTGCATTGGTTTTAGCAGATCAGTGTCTAATTGGCACCAGTTAACTCACTTAACTGACTGGAGTGAAATTTGCTGTTATGAATTAATCAGTACTTCTTACTTCTTACTCATTCAGTTGAGATACAGATTAAACTGTGTGAAAAGTAACTTTCAAGGACACATTATGTGACTTCAGTGCATCAACATAAGGAAAGACAGTTCACAGAAAAATGTCCCAAGACAGTGCCTAACTGTTTAACACATGCTAAATTACTCATGCAAGTGACAACACATCTCTGAGTACAAATTATACCCAAAATAGCTTTGCTAGGGGAGCAAAAAAGTGAGTAACTATAAAATCTTGGTAAATCAAGTGAGTTACTGAACATCAGTTTTGCTCTTGCTTCATTTTAACAAAAGCAGAGATGGACCAAATGCTCCTCTCTCTAGCTTGTGGGTCTAAAATCTAGGAGAGTGTGGTTAATAAACACGCATTTTAGAGACTGAGTTCATAATACTTTGCATATATCTGCTACCTTAAAAGATTTCAGGATGGGGATCCTGGTAATTGTTTAGTGAGTGCATTGTATTCATGTGTCAAACAACAGCTGTGCACGTTTGTAAACCTTCACACTGAAAAATCTGGACAATTGTTGGGGCCCAGGAGTCTCACTCAGAGAAGAACTGGACCACAAAAATAGTCAAAAAGCAATTTATAAGTTGAAAGATAATAAATCACAGAGTGGGTCCTAACATGGTCAGGGGAATAATTCTCCAAGACCAAATATTACAGAAAAACTGCTTTGGATTTGCTTCCAATAAGAGAAGCTCTGCAGCACAGCAACAATAACAAAAACTGACATTTAGGATAAGGCAAGCTGGTCAATTAAATAAAATACCATAGGGAGAAAAAGTGATTCCATTTTATGTAAACTCTGAAAGAAACTGCACAATGCTAATTGCATAACAACAGACTTTGCAGATCTTTTATTTGCACAACAAACTTGGACACAACGGTCAGCTTTACTCTAAATCCCTCTGCTTTGCTGTATGGGCAACATCAGATTCAAAACAAAGAAATACAACAGTCACTGTGCCCTAAAAAGTCTTAATCAGCATCCTAAGTCAGCTTGTTTGTGCAGCTGGAACTTGCTGGTAAATGCAGAGCTTGAAAAACAAGCTCTCGTGAAGAAGCACAGAGCTAACACAAAGAATTAACAGCCACCACAAAAGATGTTGCAAAGTAATCCAATTTATTACTCTCCCAACTCCACTGGAAACACGTAAAGGAAAAGCATTTACTATTGGAAAGCAGACATTTAAACTCAAGAAAAAAAATTGCAAAACAAAGTAGAAGGACATCACTTTAAAAAGGAAAAGAAAAATCCTGCAAGCAGTTAAAAGTATATGAAGACATTTGGAATAGACTGACTTCCATTTGTAACATGAACGAGATCATATCAAATGGTGATACAGAATTAATGTTCTTTCTGATGCCAGAATAGCTCCCATTTTTTTCCCCAAATCATTTTTTGTCAGAATCTCCTATTACTTAACACTGAACTAACAGGATGGCCAAAAATGTGCTCAGGCACATTCCAATCAATAATTCAGATCCAAAAAAAGAAAATATATTTTTCAGTCTTCACATGATCTGATATCACGCCACTGTTTCACTCTGATATAGTGGCACATTTTCTTGGCTAAGCATTTATCATGCAGGTGCTTTGACAGCAAGTTCCTGCTGTCACTGACCTACCCTGGAATTCTTTTCCAGCTCATCAGTGAATTCTGTCAGTCTGTGAACTATTACATGGATGCTTTAATTTATTTTTTTTTTAATTATAATAAAGCACATATTTTGTGATTAGAATGCTTGCATAATTATGCAGGAGAAAAACTTTCCATGCTTTCCATAGTTCCTAATTTAGGACAACCTACCTCATGGCCAGGACTATGTCAACTACAGTCATCTGTCTTGGCTCTTGAGAGCTCATTGAAGAGTTGTTTTAATATGACACAGTTTTGGTTTAACAGTGTTTGAAATAGAACTGTATTTTAATTGCATCATAAATATACATATGACTTAGGATATCAACCAAGTTATTATTCACAGTTAGAAATATTTCTGAAATAAGAGAGCCTTTAAGTAGACAAATTCATGCCTTACCTTGTGAAAGGCACTGATTTGCCAGAGCAACCTGTCCAGAGTGTAGATACAGATTAAGACGTGTGAAGATACTGCTCAGAGATGGAATTGTAATGAAGCAGAAGGCAACACAAGCCTAAAGTAAATTTTAAAAAATTGAATAAATTCCTATCTCAGAATTATAACAATCATTACTGATTTAATAAACAATTAGGAATCAAAATCTGTAAATCAGTTTTGGGAAAGATTTTCAATACAAAGCAAGTATTATGTGAAGCCCAAAATCAGCAATTTTAAATTTCTAAGAGTATTTCAATTTTTTTATTTTTTTATTTTTTTTTAATTGCTACTATTACTAGATAAGCTCAAAACTGACTCTATGACTGTAGCTCAAAGAGCTCCTCTCTCCTCAGGTCAAGAGCAAAACCCAACTAGAAAAGCAGGCTAGTGTCCTCAGGGAGAAGCCACGTGCCCAGGTGGTCAGAGCAGATGTGGCCCAGGTGCTGCAGAGCTATGGGCACAGCCCCAAGCCCTGCATGGAGCAAGGAGCCCCAGGCAGAGAGAAGCTGCCCAGTGTCAGCCCAGCCACCCTCTGCCCAGGACACCACACAGGTGCCACGAGCTGGAGTTCACACACAAACACCTTCCCCACGTGCAAATGGACACATCTTGGTTGCCACATTTCAGGTTAGAAGAAGGGAACACAAACAACCTGGATATCCTGTGATGGCCTGTGCACAGTTCAAAGCACATTTGCCCATTTCTATAAAGACTCAGAGGCACTAAAGCTGAAGGGAGCACCTTATTTGAAATTCAAATCCTGATTTCAGCATATCAGCACTGATTCTATGAGACAGAAGTTTGAATACATTTTATACCCCATCTCCCACTCTCTCTGTGACTGAATTACGTAGAAATTTGGTATTTTATTTCACATACAATTTGAAAATCTGAGCTTTCCAGAATTCACACAAACACCTCTCTGGTGAACCCTCCTTTGGAGAGGGAGTCAATCTTGCTCCTCTCTTTCAGGACAAAGTTGCTATTAGATGATTTGGGTCTTTTTTTTCTTAAACAGCAACATTTGGCTTTAGAGAGGAAAGACTGGTCGTAACAAGAGAAAATGGGACTACAAACAGTGTCAAAAACTAACATACTGGTTTTGCAAATATTATGAACTTAGGTGGCAGTAGACAGTGTTACCTGCACAGAAAGCAGGCTCAGAGTTTATCAGTCAGACCTACCCTGACAAATGCAGCAGTCTTTCTGGAATGATTTCCTTTCATCACCCTTCTGGTTTCCATTGCTAGCTGGTTCACAGACTACACACACAAAACAAAAGCAAACCATTAAGAAAAATGCACAGCCTCAATGGCAAATAACAACCTGCACGTTTTACTGCATGCACTTAGAGAACAGCCAGTGTCCAAAGGAACCCTGACACAGTGTGTCCCCACTGTACTATTTA
>VYXD01012055.1:131931-200679 GCA_013397195.1 Hylia prasina | reverse complement strand
GTTCCCCTCGGTCGTGCAGCGCGGCGGGTCGGGACGTGCTGGGCGAGGGGAGCAGGGATACCCCGGGGGGCAGCGGGCGCTGCTGGAAGGGGCCGGGGACCCTCCGAGCCTCTCCCGGCGCGGGGCCTTGGCGAACTGCGGACTGCTCGGGCCGCGCCTCGCCCCCTCCTTTCCCTCTCGAGGGCAGCAGCTGCGGCCCAAGTACGTGCTTGTGTTAGCAGGGTGGTGATCGAAGGATTTCCTGCACCCCCTCACTGTGCAGTCGAGGAAGAAAATAAGAAAATGTGTATTCTGTGCGCAGTTCTGAAATGGGGGCATTCTGTGTGTCGTGTAACAGTGAGCCTTATTCTTGGTTTGGCCTCTAGGTGCTGCCATAATATAACAATCGGTATGTTCCGTTCTCCTTGGTCTACCAGGCAAGGTTTATTTACCTCCGTTGTGAAATCGATCAAAGAATGCCTATAGGATACAGAAGAAGTATACGCAGTATATTTCTGTATGCAATATACAGGATTTTGTATAAACATCTTGTGGCAAGGTGTCGTATGAAGTGCTCCTGCTGCCAGCTAGAGCGACTTAAATTGATGCTTCTAGGGGCCATACATACATGTTACCAGCTTATTGTGCTCTTGAATTAAGAGAGAAATCAAGATGTATACAGCATCCAGATTGTATACAAAATCTTAAATCAAGATATTTACAAAGCATCTTGCAGTTTCATCTCTTTTGTGATTTTTCTGTAACTTTTTAAAGGATTTACATTTCTTGGTCTCTTCTCCAGTCGTGTCACATCTTTTCACTGATGTGATTATGATACAATTTTGTCAATTTCTGCAAATGGAACAGAGCAAGGCAATGTACACATTTCCACAGTCAGTTCCCCAAAGACAATTTAGTATGCAGCACTTTTGTGTTTAACTGGCCCCACACTCTGGAACGGTTTTCTTTCTGAGAAATCTAATACCTAAAGCTTTTAACCAACAATTTGTGTCTTCCTAATTTTGCCTGTTTCTTAGCATTGTTTTAGTAAATGAAAAAAGGGTTAGTGTCACAGGTATACTTCTGCACATAAATCTCTAGTTTCCAAACAAGTTTCCAAACACATGTTCAGTTCTAATCTAAAGATATTCTTCAAACAGCTGAATCACGTAATCCTTTACTCATTGCCATCTTTTACATGAAATTTGTTGATTTTAACACTAGGGGAAAAAACTTGAGGTCCCGTCACGGAGGGTTTTTTATGTTTCTGGATCTTAATTCTGCCATATTGGTCACTGTATTTGATTTGCATGGCAAGGAAGGGACTATAAGCTTCTGGTGGCTTCTCAGAGAAGCTACCAGAAGTTTCCCCTATGTCAGACAGAGCCAATGCCAGCCAGATCCAAGAGGGACCTGCCACTGGCCAAGGCCATCAGCAATGGCAGTAGCACCTCTGGGACAATATACTTTAAGGGTGGGAAAAAAGCCTGTGCCTTGGCAACTGCAGCTAGAGGAGTGAGAATATGTGATGGAAACAGCCTGCAGGGAGGAGGTCCTTCAGGTGCCGGAGCAGAGATTCACCTGCAGCCCGTGGTGAAGACCATGGTGAGGCAGGCTGTCATCCACCTGTAGCTCAGGGAGGTTCATGGTGGAGCGGAGATCCACCTGCAGCCCGTGGGGAATCCCATGCAGGAGTGAGTGGTTGTCTGAAGGAGGCTGTGGCCGTGTGGGAAGCCCACGTTTAAGCAGGCTCCTGGCAGGAATCTGTGGAGGGAGGAGCCTTCACTGGTTTGCTGGCAGGACTTGTAACCCCATGGGGGATGTGAAGTGGAGCAGTTTGTGAAGAACTGTGGCTTGTGGGAAGGACTCACTTTGGAGAAGGTCATGGAGGACTGTCTCCTCCATGTGTGAGAGGGACTCCACCACACTGGAGCAGGGGAGGAGTGTGAGGAGCTCTCCTCTGAGGAGGAAGGAGTGGCAGAGACAATGTGTGATGAGCTGACTGCAACTCCCATTCCCTGTCCCCTTCTGCTGGGGGGAAGGAAGTAGAGAAAATTGGGAATACAGTTGAGCCTGAAAAAAGGGAGGAGTAAGGGGTAGGTGTTTTTAAGATTTTGCTTTGTTTCTTGTTATCCTACTCTGATTTGATTAGTAATAGATTAATTTTCCCCAAGTCAAGTGTTCTGCCTGTGATGGTAATTGGTGGGGGGGGGTCTTTCCCTGTCCTTTTCTTCACTCATGAACCTTTCATTGTATTTTGTCTCTCCTGTCCTGTTGAGGAGGGGAATGACTTTGGGTAGCTTTGGATAGCATCTGGTGTCCAGCCAGGGTCAACCCACCACAGTCACAGTTTAGGATAAACAATTCTGGTCTCCTCTGAATTCCCCTTGGGCAGTCTGTTTTGCTTTGTAGCATATTTCTGTTCTCTGCCAATGGTGCATAAATTTTTGTTTAGTATTTTATGGTACTTTGATTATACAAAGTGAAGCAAAGCTGTGTAGAGGAGACTGATCATGCAGTAGTGACAGCCTCAAGACAGCAGTTGAAATTTTTAGTGTGATGAGAGAAAAAATGCTGGCTGCTTATGCAGGCTGGTATTATTAATCTAGCCTGCCCTTCTGCTGTCAACAATGGTGGGAAATTTCTTTCAAAATTTTTTGAATGCACCAGTAGAAGAACAGGTACAGTAGAGGCAGTGCATGATTACTTGGTTTTCATATCAGTTTGACAAGGTCTTTTACAAAATGCTTTTACAGAAACTATATATTTATGGGTGATAGGGGAGGCATTCCTGTGGATCAGAAACCTGAATGGGACAAAGAACTTGAGTTTTCTTAATGATTTGGAAAAAGGGAGGAGAAGGAGGTGTCAGTGTCTGTAGTCAGCAGAAAGGTGTTTAGGGTTGCTAAGACAAGAAATAATCATCAAGGAACTTAATTGAGCTAGAGGAACTGGCAGTGCTGTGAAGATACTAATCATTGTTAATAAACTGAAACATGACACATTCTGCAAAGTAGCTTGAGCTGCTTGTTTGCTTTAGGTTGTGGTTGTGGTTTTCATTCATGTGTAAAACAAAAAGCACTGGGCAGTCCTGTAATCAGTGAGAATTACTGAAATCTCAGTAGCAGTAACTTAGAAGGGAAATGATGTGGGTGAGGACAAGATGGCAAATACATTGCAATGCTGTTGCATTAATCAGTGCTGAAGCTCTCTTTGACTATGTATTTGGTAATGGCTGCTCTGTCTCAAAAGCAAATACCAGGGCAAGAGTTTGGTGAAGGAATCAACTGAATATGGAAAATCTTACAGGAAGAAAAATTGAAAAAAAGATGTCAGAAGATAAGAAAAATGGTGAACCATCCACACAAAATATTGAAAAATATAGCCAAGATAGTTTATTGCCTTGTATTGTAATACAGGAGTTTGTAGAGCAGTTTGACATTTAGGTGTATAACC
This sequence comes from Hylia prasina, assembly GCA_013397195.1. Classification (NCBI taxonomy): domain Eukaryota; kingdom Metazoa; phylum Chordata; class Aves; order Passeriformes; family Sylviidae; genus Hylia; species Hylia prasina. Next base: position 197,244 of record VYXD01012055.1, on the reverse strand, counting down.
CAAGTGACCTCAGATGCAAGGATGATACTTGACTTTTTAGATTTTATTTTTATTTTCTCCTTCCAAAGGGCAATATCAGCAGGTAAATGTTCCTGAAGACCAAGCAGACAAGTTGCTCCTTGCAAGCTGGGGTCTTCCCAAAGCAGTTCTGGAGAAATACCACAGTCTGGGAGTAGTGCAGATGTTTGAATGGCAAGCAGAATGCCTGATGCTTGGACAAGTTCTGGAAGGGAAGAACCTCGTTTACTCAGGTATGTGAACATCTGACAAAACTAGCCCCTCCTAACTTTTCCACTGCCATTTGCAAGGACTCATTGGTGCTGAAACATTTGGATCTGGCAGCTAGGAACGTCAAGATCCTCTTCTGGATACATCTTAAGATCCTATCCCATTGGTGTACCTGAAACTTGACTTAATGGTCTCCTTTCCAGATGTGAAGAGAGACTTTTTGCCCCATTTTCTCTGTTAAAGTTCCTTTAGAAATTGACGATTAGGAGTCAGCTAATGGTCACTCTTTTTTATGACAGACTGTCAACTAAGAACTGAATGATAACAACAACTGAAGATATACATACTTCTGAAAATATTATTTGCTATTAGTTTTTCTTCAGTCCATTTATCGTTTCTCATCACATATTGTGTGTGGGGTGTGTGTGCAGAAGGGGAAATAATGCAGAAGGAGAAGTAGGACTAGAAATCTCTAGGAAGTGACAATTTGATGTCTACCCTTCATGGGGAAAAAGGTTTTAGAGCAGCACTGAAAGGATGAAGAACTTAGAAGAGAGGTGGGTGATTTTTTTGTCTTCTTGACTCCTTGTAGGGGTGACTGCAAATGTGGTTGTGGGTGAGAGACATCAATTGAAGAGTCCCACTCCAAGTTCCCCAGTAACTGCTTTCTATGCTAAATTTTTGGTGCTTGTTCCTTGGATATATTTTTTGAACTTTAAAAATTAGTTGAACTCCCCCCCTTTTTTTTTCAAGCTCCTACCAGTGCTGGAAAGACTCTTGTTGCAGAATTGCTTATTTTGAAGCGAGTCCTGGAGACTCGTAAGAAAGCTCTTCTCATCCTTCCCTTTGTCTCTGTGGCCAAAGAGAAGAAATGTTACCTGCAGGTAAGTAGCATTCAAGGAGGGTAAATTTATGGGTAGTAGTTGTTGGGTCACATTTTTTAAACAGACATGCAAAAGCATGGACTTTGGAGGTAAAAAAAAAAGCTGAGTTTTTTCAAAAAGAAGTTGTAGATAATTTGAAATTTACTCTAAGTTAGAGATAAAGAAATGAAACTTTTCACCAAAAAGATAAACTTAGAAAAATTTACAGAGTTGATTAAAACATTTTATTTCAGCTTTGACTTTTAAAGCATTTACTTGCATTTATTCACTGATTTGATAATACACAAAATTTAAATGAAGATTCTAATGCAAGATCATGTTAGGAAAAGTACAAAGGGAAGGTGTAAATGTTATCTTAAGGATAAAAGTGTATTTTAGCTTTCCTTAGGGTATTCCACCACAACTGTGTGCATTTGATTTCACTTTGACTTTGCTAGGTTTTTCTGCCAGAATATGATTATGTCTTGCCTCCCTCACCCCAGCTATTTAAAAAATAAAATTAAAGTGCGAACACTCTTCAAGACACAAATATTTTTTCTTGAAAGACTTCCATATCAAACGTTGCCGTTAGGTAATGACAATGACTAAAACCAAATCCAAACCCAGCAGGCATTTTTGTTACAGTTTCTAGCAGTTAAGACAGTTTAGGTGTTCATTAACTGAGATACTGTCTTAACTTTACAAATTGCTAGGAAATCCTACAAACTAAGTACAAAAGCTACTTTGTAGTGCTTGATAATGGAGACACCTTTTTGCTTTAATCTTGTAAAACCCAAGGATTATCAGTGCTCTTTTCTGCTGCTCCTGGCGTGAGGTTTGGCCGCAGTCAGGGACTTGAACTCAAAGAGTGACCTACCTGTGAGGTCCAAATATTTGTATCTTTTGTTAATGCTGTGTGGGATGTGTCAAAGCTTTGACACTGCAGTAAGGAGACCTGGAAGAGAGGTTGTTACTCTTTCTTGGCTTTCACTGTGAGATGTTTCATCACTGTGTTTGGAGTTCCATGCTTGGCTTTTGCCTAGGACTTCTCAAGAGTAAGGTATTTTTGTACATAAGCCACTGATATTATAAACTGTTGCACTGTGTGTTCCCTAACATTTTTTAATATTAAATCTTCTTATACAAAGCAGCAGTCCTCATCTTTTATGCAGTTATGTACACTGTCTTGCAACATGTACGCTGTGGCTTCTGCTTTGGAAATAAAAGGTAACAGTGGAAAAAAAGAAGTGTCACTAACTGGCTGACATACGGCTTTAATCTGATTAGTTGGCATTAAAAGTACTAGAAATGGTAGTTCTAGAATGCAGACTTTCATGTGGTTCTAGCAGGCATTGGTCAAAATTCAGAGTTGTAACCTTGGCATGGTGTTCTGTATCCTTGGAAAACAGGCCCTGTTTCAGGAGGTGGATGTGAGAGTTGAAGGCTACATGGGAAGCATGGCTCCTGCTGGACGTTTCTCTGCTCTGGATGTTGCTGTCTGCACCATTGAGAAAGCCAATGGACTGATCAATAGGCTCATAGAAGAAAACAAAATGGACTCACTGGGTAAAATCCTATGGCTTGACCATTGTAGGGTGTGCATGTGAAATCATGGGATACTTTGAATTTTCTGAGTTCTGTATGTGACAGATGCACCATATAGGAACATGCAGCAATTTTCTTATTGCAGAGAATATCTTATTTGGATTTAGGAGGACAGCACTGCTCCATGTAGCTCAGCAACTGGGATGAGTAGGTAGAAGCTGCAGGCTTTAGTTTGTCTCAAATGGAGGGCAAGCTGCATTTAACAATGATTCCCATAGCTAGGAATGGTTCTCTAATTAATAAAACTGAATTAAAGTTCTGAGATATGTTTGAGTTCAGGAATGTATTATGTTTGTTTGTTTGAGACAGAGATTGTGGAATCTAAGATCTATCTTCATTTAGCTTGAGGAAGAGAAGGAATTACATTCTGTGCTCATCTGGATCCAGATAAGTGGAATGAGTACATAGTGCTCCTCTGGGTAGGCATGGTGGCTGGGAGGGCTGTGCAATTAATTTCTGTCTTGTTTGCTCAAAAATCCTCTGTCCTTGTAACATTGGCTTCTGGGTCACTGTGGCTGTGATGGCCACTAGATAATGGAAGTATTCATTAAGTTTTGGGGCTGAGATAAAACCTGAAGAATCCCAATGTTTCTGTGTACACTTGGAGAGAGATGTGCTTTCCTAGTCCAATCAGAAGTTTGTTATTCTCTTTTTTTTTCTCTACTCAAGAAAGCTATATCCAGTTATGTTTTACACAGTAATTCTTCCCATCTTCACTCGGTCCTGTAACATAACTGGTTGCTATTTTAAGAGTATAAAAATTGCAAAAATAGATGAGGATCGAACTGCTCTGAGACCTCCACCTTTGAAGCTGCTGTTCTGTGTGCATCTGGTATCATAATATTCTGCTGCATTGTGGACCAGAAGAGCTTTTAGAGAGAAAATGGGAACTAAAACCTTGCAGGTTTTTTCAGTGTGTGAGATCATGGGATAACACGTTCAAGCCTGGATCTATAGGGGCTGAATCACTATGAATACTTTAGAGACTGCCAGTGGGCTGGAAGATGAGTGGGTGACTGTTGTGCAGCATTTTAAACTCATTCAAATGAAGGCTCTGGCAGTCCAGCTCGATTCTTGAATGTATAGCTTCACCCCTTCACTTGGAAGAAAACCTGCTATTTATTTCAATATATGGCTACTTGGTTTAAGGTTGTTTTGCCTGTTTAAACTAGGGTTAGTTAGATCCACTACACTGTACAAGCTGTACTGGCAGCAGAAGGGAGACAATGGGGTCAGGATAAGCAACTTTATGTTGGCTTGTGTGCCTTGGAAGCATATTCAGTGTATTAAAATGTATGGTGTATGATATCATCTTTCAGAAGCTAGAGATACACCAAATCCCTCCGGTTGGAATCTCCATTTTATCCCTACATGTTGTTGTGCTTTTGAAGATGAATGTACTTTAAAAGAGTAATTTAAATATAAGCAGCCAAGTGACTACAAGATCTGAGTTTGAATATGTGTTCTCAATACCAATACCTCCTTAAAACATCATGTTTTTCTTTCACCATTTGAAAATACCTCTGCTACAAACCTTCATTCCCCTTATGCCCCAATATGGCTGTATAACAGAAATAAGGGTAAAATGCTTTTTTTTCCCTTTATATGCTTCTCTCACATTACTTTTTAAATTAAATTTGATTTTAAAAAGTCATCTTTGTGTAAGAAATGGACAAGTTTTCTGTTTGGAGGTAAATTTTCATAAAAGCTGTAAAATATTGGTATGAACTGAAAATGCCAGTTTAGCTGTCACACAAAGCAAACTTGTCTGAAATAGCAAGATTGTACCTTGTCTTCTAATTAATTCTAAATTTAGACCAGTTTGTAACAAGGGTGTTTCATCTTTTGAGATGAGTTGTTGGGAGATGACTGCAATCCTGGCTGGATTCCATCTCAAGCTTGAGCTGTTCCTTTTGTTGATGTCAACCCCATGCTGATAGCTCACGTTGCCTGTGGAAATTGTTGAGAGAAACTCAACTCCTCTGCCTGCCAGAGCTCTCTTTGCTGCATGAAGCAGTTAAAAGCAATATTGTGTTGCTAATTATTATATAATGTGTCAGAACATCCAGGTACACAGGAGATGATATTCCTCTTGTTCAGCCTCTTGACACTGATGCTAAAGAAATTTTTAGGAAAACGATTAGAGATCTGCTGCTTTCTCAGTGTGTCAGCTGGGAATGGGTTTGTAATGTGATGTTGTGATATTTGTTTCTTAATTTAAACTCAAAATTAAAATGTTACTAGTTTAATTATATTAGAAAAATTCAAGTCCTCCCTGCTTGTCATTCAGAACTTCTTAGTTTTAAACAGGATGGGTAATTAAAACAACCTAGTTTTTCTACAGTAAACATGTCTGGTAGCTCTCAGGTACTTTTTAGTAGGTTTTTTTCAGCTTTCTTCTAGGGACATGTCTAATCTGCAGACAGAAGTAGCAGATTGAGTCTAGCCTCATTTTCAGTACCTCTGTAGTGTGATGAAGGTCTGAAGTGACTTGTATGGATTTTACTTTGGTAGATATCTGATTAAACTGTCCTGTCTTGGCTCTGGAAGAATTTGGACAGATTATTGTATGGGGAAGCAGGAAGAAGCTTTTTCTGGTAGCTGAACAAATATGTATTTGGTGACCAATGAATTGCCATTTTTTGCAAGCAAGCACAGAATAGAAGAAGTACAGGAAGACAGAGGAGCTGGATGGGTGGGAGTTTGTAAAAGAGGCTGATGGAGCAGTGCAGCACTCTTTTCTAACTTAAGTGGCTTGAAAGAGAAGGAGGGAGAAAACAGACGGAGAGAGAAGGAACATATGTAGGAAGGAGAGAAAAAAAAGAGAAAGAAAAATAGCATTGAGACAGATAATATAGGGTCACATTTGCCCTTAAGCTCCTGCTATGTTAGCCATACCAGAAAGATATTACATAGCTGCACCAAAGAGGAAAAAAATATTCCACAGCAGCAGCTCTAATGAAGAGTGGTGTCCTCTGTGCCCTGCTTTTTTTGTTTAACCTTCCTTTATCCTACTCCATATCCCTGAGACCCTGTCAGCTGTCCAGAAAGGGTATATACTGCTGCTGGGATGTGTGCAGGAGGCGCACTGGATGCCTGAGTAGTAGTGGCTCTGTGTTTTCTCCTCAGGGAACACCCTAATCTGGTCTGTTGTCTCCAGCTGCTGATATTGAGAAGCCTTTTTAGACATGATTCTTTTAGATGTTTCTACACACCTGGAGGATGATAGAGGTTAATAGATTAAAAAGTCATTTGCAGGAGGTAGGAGGGCAACAAAGCTGTCACATAAGGATTTTTTTTGTTAGAAATCCAAAGCTAAACAGTAGAGCTCGTTCAAGTTTGGTTAATGAAGAGCAATTTAATAGGAAGCAGACTCTGCCAGTGTAATTACATCTGCTCTTGGTTTTTTTTCTGACATTACTGCATTAGTAAAAAATGATGGTTTTAACTAAGACAGTGATGTCAACAAAATTTTTGACTAGCTCATTTGTGTGCTGGAATTTTCCTTTCCAGATACTCTGAAGCTTGAGGGTTTTTACTTGCAAGGAGGTTACAGTATAGATGTGCACTACTGTTTTGTGTGGTGTCTAGACTAACAACTCAACCTATTTATTTTTATTTTTAAAAGCGGATGGTGTGTGTGTGTATGTGTGGTTGTGGTGGGTGTGAAATGTCATCACATTGGTCATGATTTGTCTCTCTGTGACAAAAGGAAGCCATCGTGGTGTTGGTAAGCATAGATGGATTTGTGAATATAAATTTCAGCTCATCATGTGGAGTGTGAAAGGATCAAGATTATTTGTTCTTAGTTTGGAGGTTTCTCAGATATGACCTGAGTGCTTTTCTTTATCAGGAGTGGTGGTTGTGGATGAGTTGCACATGCTGGGAGACTCTCATCGAGGATATCTGCTGGAACTCCTCCTGACCAAAGTGAGATATGTTACAGAGAAGGCAGCAAAAAGGTGAGTAGACTGAGATGTTTGTCTTTTAATGCTAAATAATTGATGACTCTAAATATTTGTTCTCTGTGTGAAAGGAAATTTAGGTTAGCTCCAAGGTTTTTATGAGAGCAGTGACCTGGACTATTTTGTTTATTAAGATCTCATCATGTGAGAGGGGCCTGTAGTTAAACCCTCTTTTCCTCATGGTTTTCAATTTGTGTGCCACTATGGGATTTATCCTCTCAGGAAAAGAAGTAAGGCTGAAGCTTTCATTTACTTGTTTCGCCTATTTTTTTTTTAAACTTTGGATTTTTTTAAAACAGTTTTGCTAGCAGACTTGCCCTGCCTAATTTTTCAGGGCTTCATGGGATGGTGTAATTATCCTACTGGAATGCTCTGGTGTGGTGGAAGAGTGGGCATGCTGTTAACTTGTGCATGGTGAATTGATCAGAAGGCTTAGAGGATTTGTCAGTACTCTGCTTAGTTAGCATGGCTCAGGGTGAGCTCTGCTTTTGCTTTTAACATGTGATAGTGGTTGCATGTTTTCTTGCCTTTAGCACAATTGATTTGACAGTGGGGAATATATAAGATGTTTGGGAAGACCTCTAGAAGCTTTTAAGGATTTGGTATCTAGATCCTCAGCACCAAACTATCCAGCTGCTCCACAGTGCCCAAAGACAGAAAAAAGGATATGGAGGAGGTGGTGTAACCTTCTTAATCTTTATTGGTGGTGCTGAGAGAAGAGTCAAAATCAACTGTTTCCTTAACAAAAAGTCAGATTTTGCCAGTTTTCTCTGCTGCTTCTTGTCTTGTGAGTTGTACCAGTGCTAGGCTAAGCAGGGACCATCCATTTAGTTCTGGGGAAGCTGCCATTTCTACACTGTCTCTCCACTGGACATTTCACCCAGTATTTTCCATTGTGATTTCCAAGAGCTAGCAGTGTTCTTGGTCTAATCACATCTGACTTCTCATATCTCCCCATAAATCCTGGAAGCCAGTACACTTTGGAGCAGTGTGAGTGACTTTGCCACTCTTTTTCTCTTGGTTTGATTTATCAGGTAGCTGCAGCAGAGGTGCAGGCCCACCCTTTGCTTTACTGCATTGCATAGAGAAAGCAGGAAGCAGAAAACACTTGCCAGGGGAAAAAAGCACAGGTGCATCAAGGAATATTCCTGGGAAGACACAATGTTTCAGCCTTCACTATGCAGGCATGCTAGAGCTCAGATTCTCCATCTCTCTGTCAGGATCAAGGTGACAGTGGTACCCTCTACCACTTCTTGACATGAAGGCTGCTATTTTTATTTTGGAGTCCACTGGATTCCTGGAGCTGAAGACCACATTTTCTCTCAAATATCCTTCTATGTCTGTGTTTTGTTGTTGTTGTTTCCTGTTATTTAATGAGCTTATATAAAATGTTGAAACACTGTCCAATTATCAGAATGGTCAGAGAAGTACAAGCTGTGTCTTCACAGCAAGAAAATGTTCTCAGATGGCCATTGCTTGTGTGGGTGTCCATGCTTCTCCACGAGGCTTTTCTAGACTCATCCAAAATTCTGCAGCAGATTTTTCTCCTCCTTAGTCAAACAGTGTGTTGTGGAGCTGGAACTTTTTTAATCCTTGGAGGTCAAAAGTTGCTTTAGGGAGGAAAAGGTCCAAAGATTTTGTAGGGACAAAAATCTGTAACCTTGATGGTGAAGCTGTACCAGCAGATGTTTCAAGAACTTGGATAACAGAGAGTCTGCCTCTCCCCAACTTTCTTATTTCTGTCTCATCAGTGACTGGCCTTTTATACTACAGCTTCTGAGTAATCTTGTTTTCTCTGTCTTGTCTTTGCCAGGATTACCAGGGTCTTCTAAGAAGATTGAGGTTATTTCTGAGCTCACAGTGATTTGTCAGATCTTTTTATTTTTTAAAGTCTAGATTTGTAGCTCGATGCAATGCAAATGAGTACTTTTCAAGCACAAGCTTAGAAGCATAAAAAAACCCTATTATGTGGATATAAAAGACTGAATTAAAATCTTAATTTGGGTATCTAAATTAACAGTTTGTGTTGTCAGGTTTGTTAGGAGTCCATCACTTCTCACTGTATTCAGTGAAAGCTGCTATTCAGCATTTTGGGAACAGAAGCTACTTGCTTCTTTGCTGTACCTAGGGCTTTGGTTCCCAGATCTAGGAAGGCATCAGTCTAATATTATTTGTCCTGAAATGGAAAAAAATAGAAGTGTTTTAATTAAGGTATTTACACTTAGGAAGACTGCAGTGGAGATTGAGCCATTCTTTATTTCCATGTTTTTATTAATGGCAAGGAACTAGTTGATCTTTGTACTTGTTTTCAGTCTCTCCAAATATGCACTCAATTTATAGCTGTTTGCTAGCTAAAGAAGGTAAAGGTTTAGGTTCAAATTGATTAAATGCTGAATTATCTTGCTATCAGTGCATAACCTGATGTGTTTTCTAAGAGTAGAGTATGGCTTCTTTCTTTGTCAGGAAGTTGAAAAATTAACTTTGCACTTGAGGGGCTGAAAGGAAGCAGATCAAACTGTTTTTTCTGAATTCCATTTTCCAGAACAGTAGCCTGTGTTGTCACTAACTTTCATTTTTTTTTTAACCACTTCCAGAGATACAAAGAGCATCAGTCCTGGTTTTGGTGGGATACAGATAGTAGGCATGAGTGCTACCCTCCCTAACCTGGGGCTCCTGGCCTCCTGGTTAGATGCAGAGCTGTACTGTACAGATTTCCGCCCTGTGCCCCTCAAGGAGTGGGTGAAAATTGGCAGCAACATATATGACTCCTCCATGAATTTAGTGCGAGAATTCCAGCCCAAGCTGCAACTGAAGGTAACAAAACTCTGAGCAGTGGCTTTGAGATAATGCCTTTTGTAGAGCTAAAGTTAAAAAGCTCCTGGTATGTTTTTTATTTATTTTTAAATAGATGACATTCACAACGTCATTGTTTACTTCATAGATTCATGCTCAAACAAAATAAAATTGGTATTTTTGTCTTCTACTGACTTAAACAAAAAACCCCAAAATACACACTTATGAGGATTCTTAAATCTGACTTGAAGACAAAGTTGACTTTGCAGTTTTGTTGTTTCTGAGTATTTGACAGGTATCAAGGGTTTGATTCTCCCCTTACCCACCACTCTGTCTTGTGTCTGGAAATCTACTTCCCTTTCATAAATGCAGGTAAGTATTTCCTGCTTAGGCCAAGGAATTTGCATTCATAATTGGGAGAAAGTATTTGTATTAAAATCTGGTATTGATCTGCTTACGTTAAACTGCTAAAAGATCTAATTTTGACATTGATTGGAAGGCAGATGTCCATCCTAATTCTTCTGAATCTGTTTTCAGTAGTTAGTAATTTCGCACGCTTGAAAAGGATATGGCAAGTAAAGGGTAACATACTATAATGATTTCAAAGAACCAGATGGGTAGAAGTGGGAAATTTGAGCTCTCCACTTGTAGGTCCTTTTCTGTGGAGTCTTTGAAGGGTGAATCCTCTCTCCAGTCCTTTTAACTGCTCTTGTAATACTAGTGTAGTGGTTGGGCAATATGGGCTGAATGGCAGCAATATTTTGGAATGCTTTGCATTCTGTTCTTGCTGTGCACAGACATTCTCTTGTCAGCAAAGAAAAAGTATCCTGGAAACAAAAGGAAATATTTTTCATTAGAGCATTTGGAAGTTAGCTTTTATGTGGTCATATTGAGAAGGCAATGTTGTAATTGCATATTTTTGAGTTGCTTTGGATAGTCACTAAATTAGGCGAGAGGAAGAACTAAACTAGACTTATGACTCAACGGTTTAAAGGAGTTGTCTTGTTTTATAAGACTGGGGAATCTCGGGCTTGAAATCTATCACTGGACCTTCAGATTCTGAGCCTCAGACTGGACCAATAAAAGGGAACTTGATGACTTCACCACTTGAGCTGAATTTGGCTGAATCCTTGTGGAGAAGCTCCTGCCATTGCTCCCCTGTTTTCATTTGCATTTTAGTGCTTTTTATTTCTTGCTCTACGCCTACATTTTTCTCTTCCTCCTTTGGCCTGCTTGCTACAAGAGAATCTGGCATAGCCAAGCATAACAGATCCATTGCAGGGACTCTCTTAGGATCTTAAAACCCAAAAAGCAAGGTGTGAACAGCAGGTTTTTGCATGAACATCCATATAAGTATCCCTAAAAGCCTTCCACTGTGCTCTGAAAACTTGCAGTCTTTGGTCAGCAGTGCTTGCTGAGTGCATCTTACTGGGGATGCTTAGACTGCTACATGTCACACTTTTAGATCAGACATCCAAGTTAAAAAACCTTCCCTAGCTGAACTGGAGGGATTTTCCTTTGGGGCTCTTACTAGTTCTTCCCCACTGCTGTTAGCCATGATGTGGAGGTGCAGTGATTTATTTTTGCACTGTGTGGCCTTCAATCAGAAAAAGATTTCTGAAAGCAAGATATAACACATTACACGTATTCATGGGTAGGTCTAGAACTGCCCTCAACAATTTGGTCATACCAATGGCTTTGGCTTCATAAAGCAAGACAGAAACTAAGGTAACAGTGCTCCACGTTCTTTGTTTGCTTCTCTTTCTAACTGGAAGTCGAAGATCCTGCTGGAATACAGAAGGAGGACAGCATTTACAAGCCTCATTCAATCTGAGAGTGCACTGAAAATATTTTATCTCCATTCAGGGAGACGAAGACCATATTGTGAGCCTGTGTTATGAGACTGTTTGTGGTGGCCATTCAGTCCTGCTCTTCTGTCCGTCCAAAAACTGGTGTGAGAAGCTGGCAGACATCATTGCCAGGGAGTTCTACAGTTTGCAACAAACTGAGAGTAAGAGAAAAGTACTTAATAGAAGACTACAGTATAAGCAGTGCCTTTAATGAAAATTAATTTTAGTAAGAACTGTAAAAATACTTTGTCTCTCAAGGTTCTGCAAAAAACTCAGCCCTTGCTCCAGTTGTTGTGGATAGAGAAGGGATCGATGAGGTCCTGGACCAGTTAAAGCGCTCGATTTCAGGCCTGGATTCTGTGCTCCAGCGTACTTTGCCATGGGGAGTGGCATTTCATCATGCAGGTATTCCTGAATATCTTGGTCTTGAATTCAGTAATGGTGAAGTCATATGGGTTCTTTTTACTGCAGGTATCAGCAATTTACCAGATCCTTTTTTAAGCATTTTGTAGCTTATGACTAAATATGCTTTGAGAATCCCACCATTACATACGAATTTGAAATTCTTGTTTTGTGGCCTAAGATTTAATTCACAAATTGTTTTGCTCAATCTTCTCTATGTTGTGTTGGATAGCATCAACTTCTGGAATACAACTTACCTGTTCTTTTCTTCGTGAAATGCTTGAAAACTTAACTGATTTGCAGCTCCAGCATTTTCAAGTTATTCCTAAAGATGCCAGACTATTTCAGAATAATTCGCTTTAGCTTAATATTGAAATAAATGAGTAAACAGAGACAGTATAAAAATAAAAGGAACATGTGTTGTGAACACTTCTGCTTGGATTTTTTGTTTCTTACTTAGGTAGGTAATAGAGTGTGTCACCTGTTGATTCACTGAGAGGAAAGACTGACTGGGAGAGATAGCAGTAGCTATGGCATTGATTATGTAGGAGGAATAATTCCAAATGCTTATAGAGTCTGTATTAGAAGGCAAATTGGCCTGAAGCCCTGCAGGTAATGTAGAAAGATACATACTGGACCTGTAATGGGAATAATGAAGAAAGAGTCCAGGGTCAGGATGGCAGATGAGTAAATCCTAGTTCCCTTGTGTTTTCTCTTTTTTTATTTTATTTCTTTATGTATTTACTTGCAGTGCTTGTAAATATGTAGCAAGTAGTTTATTTTGCTACAATGTGTACAAGCACCTTAGAAAAGCTCATATATTACTGTCAGTTGAATAATAAAAACTTAATGGTGAAATTTTGCTTCTGTTACTAGTCAGAAGAAGTTAACTAAGGTAGTGTTGCAAGTCTAGTTCCTAACACTGAATGGTGAACATTCATTAAGTTTGTTCTTCCCTTGCTGGACAGCAGTTTTTTTAGCCCTTAAACTCACTCTTCCCATTAGAAGGGTCACTAAAAGCCACGTGTCCTCAGGTCTGACTTTTGACGAGCGGCACATCATTGAGGGAGCCTTTCGGCAGGGCCTGATCCGAGTCCTGGCGGCGACCTCCACGCTCTCCTCGGGAGTGAACCTGCCCGCGCGCCGCGTCATCATCCGGACACCCACCTTTGGTGGCAAACTGCTGGACATCCTCACCTACAAGCAGATGGCTGGAAGGGCTGGCAGGAAAGGGGTAGACACAGAGGGTAAGCAGAGTCTTGATTCACATTCTGCAGGAGCAGTGTTAACCTGATTAAATCTGGGGCAGTACTTCGCAATTAGGGACTAATCATGATGAATTCCTTCAGTATTTGGTATGATTACGTTAATCAAGATGAATTTGTTTGGTATTAATTTGTTTGGTATTAATGGAGTAAAAGTTGTAATTCCCAGGGGATTGTTTTCACTGCCTGAGACTGACTTTGGTATTTATATGTCAGTTGCTTCAGGAACAGCTATTTTCTCCTTTGAACTCTTGTTAGCTTCTAAGGCTGTGTTGTTCATTTGCCTTAATTCTGTGATGCATGGTCAGTTGATTAAAGTGTTCAGAGTTCAGTTAGAAAATTTGCAGTAAACTCTTGTTGGATGGACCTAAAATGTAAGAAATGCATTTAAAGTCTACAACCCTAATTTGACAAACTTCTGTTGTATGATTTAGATTTATTCAACTTCTGCTAAACTTAGCCATCAATTTTATGGATCTTGAGAGTAGTAATGAGACAGAGACTGGGCAAAATGAACAGTAGTTCAGAGATAATATGGCACCTTCTTGCATAGAGTGGCATTCATTGATGTTCAACAAAATAATTCTGCTTGTTATTTTAATTTGCAATGGAAATTTATCTTTGTGGATGAAGTTTGCAAAAAGCTGCATTACACAAGTATAAACACAGTAGAAAATAAGAAGTTCAACAGATGCGGGAAGTGAGATTTGCCCTCCTGATTGTTTGATTGGTGCTTGCTGGAGCCCTATGCAAGCAGACTGTTCTTGCATTTAGCTTTCTATTTTTGCCTGAGTAGCATAGCAACAGAGCATTTTGCGACCTATATCTGTGCGAGCTCTCCCTATGCGTTCAAGAAAAGGGCAGCTGCATGCTGGATTTCGAAATTTTCCAGACTTTTTCATTTGACTGTAGCTGGCAGGTGTAAAGTCACATTATTCCTTGAAGATTCTTCTTTTTCTCCTTCAAGTTACAATAATTAGTACCCTTTTTGACAGTTCTGATGTGACTGTGTTGTGCACAGTAAGCAGTTGATTTTATGCTGATGAGCTTCATGAATGTACCATTTTTTTCCACTCCACGGAGTCTTTTGGATGAGAACATAAAGCTATGTTGCCAGCTGCTACTCTGTCACAGAGTAGGGAGACTGGAGGACAGCAACTTCAGCTGGAAAAAATGCCTTATGTGGATATGAAATTTAGCTGACAGACAGAAGAGCAATGCTGTTGGGTTGAACTCCTCCTCCTCTCCCAGCATTGTGGTTTTGGGTTGTCTTACATTTTGATTTTCAAATTTATTTTTCTTGATTTGATGGAAATTTAAAAATATACTTTTGGAGAGTGAAATTCATTTCTTTTTTGCATTCATCAAAACTACCATTTTCCCAAGGAGAAATAGGTAAACCTGAGCAACACCTAGAATTTAGTAGGGCCTTTGTTGGTTTTAATGAAGTTTTACGCCTAGATATCCCGAGTCTTCTAGTGTTTGTCTACTCTGATGCTAACCTCTTCTCTGATGCTAACCTCTACTCTGATGACCTTCCCTAGTTTCTGAAATGTTCAGTAATGGATATTGGAACAGCTCAGTTCCTTTTTTTTATTTATTGTTTACTAGATTGCAATTATTATCTTTAAATTATCAGTGGCATCTCGGGAAACAATATATCCCCCAAGTCTTGGAAAAACTGTCAGATAATGTAGAGCAAAGTGGATACCCATCTTCTGTTAGATTTGCTTTTAGATACATCACTCTGAAAGAGTCAAAGGGAAGTTTTCAGGGGAAATGTCAGGGCGCATCAGAACCTAAATACAAAATGAAAAGATGTTCGTTATTGCTAAAATAAAAATAAGCTTTTCTTTCACAAAACAATGCTTTACAGGCAGTTTGTCTTACTCCCCAGTTCTGTCAAAAGTACAAGGTCAACAGATACCAAAAATTTCACCTAGCAGGATAAATAAAATCCAAGACATCCTCTGACCATCATTTCATCCTAAATAAATATGTAGTTAATTTATGTAATATGTTTAAGCTGTATTTCGTTACTCACCCACACTGCATTTATTTATTCTGTTCATTAAATTTAAGCGTAGTTATGTTTTCATTACCTCTGGATTTGCTAATTACTGTAGCATCTCCATGGCTACAGTTTTATCCTGAGTTAACATTCCTAGGATCATACTAAGATACCCACTACCAAAATTACCTTGTGTACAGACTACATGCATTTAAATCTTAACGCGTTATCGTAAATCTATCATGATATTTACTAATATTTAGCTAATCCTAAACTAACATTCTTCTCTTAGTCAAAGGCAAATGTGTCCTACCCATAATTTATTTATCATTTACTGGCAAAGCTTGCAACTAGCTAAGGTATTCCAGTGATTTCTCTCTAATAGCTTTGTGGAAAAAATATCCTTTATGTTACCACCACGTTCTCCATGGCTAAGCTGTACTGTGATCTCAGTAAAGGAATTTACCCATTATTTTCATTTTTCTTTCATGGCTCTGGGATGTTTTTTGTCTCCCACAGAGTTTCAGTAGTTAGAGATTAACTTAAGAATGTCTGACAGAGAATTTTAAGGCAGGATATATTGAGATGCACCTTCCAATGGAAACCGTGCAGGATACTTATGTGTGTGTATAAATGCATATATAAAAGTTCAGAGGATGCATAGTTACCTAGATCAGTAATTCTGGATTTCTGAATTAATTATTTCTGGAGTGCAAGGTGGTGACTTATTACAAACTGTCAAAATACTGTGCAGCTTTTATGTTTTCTTCTTACTTTTGATAATTTTTTTCAGTTTATTAATGTAATGAAAAAGTCAAATCAATGCCATTGTATATTATAGTTCCAGTCAACTCCAGAAGAGGAAGCAGGAGTGGTTCAGCAGCAAAGCAGATGCATGGAGAGGCTGTGGAATGTCCTTAGATGACTTGGCAAGACCCAGACAAGCCTAACGTAACTTTGAAGCTTGCTCTGCTTTAGTCCTGATGTACTATGTATCTGTGTAGTTCTTATGTAACAATTCATATACACTGTTTAAGGTTACACATTTTTTCTCTTCTTTTGTTACTCAGCTTTTTTGAAAATACTTACAGTTTTCCATTCCAATAATACGTCCTTGGTGAACTGTGTGCAGCTGTTATAGTGCTAAGATGCAGGACTAAGATAACTGGTTTTGTGTTTGTTTTGTTTTTTTCTCCAATAGGTGAGAGCATTTTAGTCTGCAAGCCCTCTGAGAGATCAAAAGGTGCTGCTCTACTTCAGGGGTCTCTCAAGCCTGTTTGCAGCTGTTTGCTTAGAAGAGCAGGAGAAGGTGTTGCTTCTAGCATGAAAAGAGCAGTACTTGAGGTACGGGACACTTGGAGAGGGATTAGAACTGTCCTTGTACCCTTGTAGGATGGTTTCTTCTGTGACACCATCAAATGTTTTCTGTGCACTTCTTTTTCATGTGTTTCCTCCTATGTCAACTCAGTCATCTTATTTGGGTCTGCCAGCTTGCTTCAGTATTCAGCATTTGTCTAGGATGTTTCTCTGCTTGCTGCAGATTGGGATGTGAGCACACTCAAAGAAGCTTTGCTATTGTGTTTAGATGCACTCAAGCAGCAGGCAGAATTAAGTGTAAGTGTTAAATTTTAGGTGCGACCGGACATTCTTAGCTGGAGGATGCTTCTAAATTACTGTTCCTAGAGCCTTTGTAAGCTGAATTGGGCCATAATGACATTTGTAGAACCTTGTAGGGTCTCTTATTTACCCCCTCAAATTACCTACCTCTTCTGCACAGGAATGATTGAAATTTTGTGAACACCGTTTTGGTGAGCAAACAAGGGTGGTACTCAATTTGCTCCCTCCTCTGTAGGGTTCCTATAGGGGTAAAAAGGACCAAAAGGATTTTATTCCACATAGGTGAGCTTATGTCCTTTTCCAAAGCTGCTTTTGGGCTTGAACTTAGATTAGATACAGGACTCTTTAAAGAGAAATTGTTTTCTATACTTTTACTGTCTTTTGAAAACTTTTGTGATGCTGAGAACTTGGTTGTACTTCCATAGATTTTGAATTTTAGCAGACCAATGGAATTTCTAAATGTATTTTTCTACATAAGAGCTATCTAAAAGAAGGGGGTTCCTTTAAAGCAAAACCAAAATCCAAGGTGAACAAAATCACTCTCAATCTGTAAAACAATGGTGGAGCGTAGCATTCATATTTATTAAGAGAAACATTCAGTATGCTGAAGAGCTTTACAAGAACTCCACCTGCATGGTTTGCTTTTTTTATTCACGAAATTGCAGTTTGTGTTCTAACATATTTTAATATTTCACAGTGTTGGCTAAGAAAAATGCCTCAGGCTAGTCTGAAATCTAAATTGCTGCATCTAAATTGCTGCTATGTGTATGTCCACTTTCAAAATAAAATTTTGTAAATCATTCTTTTCCATAGCTTAGTCCCCTTACTTCTATCCAAGATGACTGACTTCTTGCCAAGAAAGTCTTTAAAAGTTGGCTGTTGCTTTGCCTCATATTCCCCACTCTGGGAAAATGGTTCTTCAAAACTGAGATGATGGATCACTCTTTGATTTTCTGATCTGATCTTCTGTCCCACTGCAATCTGGCAATATGAACAGGTGGTTTTCTTCAACAGATCATAGTGGGGGGAGTAGCCAACACTCCAGAGGATGTGCAGACCTATGCCTCTTGCACTCTGCTTGCATCCAGCTTGAAAGAAAGCAAGTGGGAAAATGGGAAAGAGCAAGACAAAGCACAGGCTGGACCTATCAAGGCTTGTGTGGCATGGCTGCTGGAAAATGAATTCATCCAGGTTGTGGACTCTGGCAGTGATGTGAAAGGTAAAGTTGGTGTTCCTCTCCGTGATTGCAGTGAGCTTTGACTTGCTAACTGAGTAGATGTTCAATATAAATTAGTAGTAAGAACTTCTCTGCATTTTTATTTTATTTTAAAGAATTGCATAACAAAAATTTTCTAGCTTTCTGGAAGGTATCTTTACCCCTGCTTTAACATATTTTGCATGCACATGTTCTTGGAAGGCACATCACATCACCTCTAAGACTGATGTGTCTTAGTCTACAAATTCCCAAAGTATCTTTAAACAAAGCAAACTTTAACCACAGGGTTGGTGCATATTAACTACAGACTGTGAGTTTTGTTTTTCTAAAGAAAAGAAGGCTAGTTTAGACATAGGCAAGGCTAAGCCTGTTATTGTTTTCATTCTTCTGTCTTCAGAATGGAGACATACACTATTTCTTATTGAAAAAGCACCCGTGAAAAGTTAGAAATCTCTCAAATGCAGCACAACGAAAATGATTATAAACTTGCAGTTAAATGTTTCTCTACAAAATATATTTTTTTTAACAGCAGAAGTTTATCACCCAACACATCTTGGCTCAGCTACTCTTTCCTCTTCTCTTTCACCAACTGAGGCCATGGAAATCTTTGCCGACCTGCAGCGAGCTATGAAAAGCTTTGTTCTGGAGAATGATCTGCATATTGTCTATTTGGTAGGTTCCTCATTCTGTGTCTTGTATTTTCTACCAAAACTAGGGGAGACAGTACAATGCAAAGTTCTTGATGGCTCCATGAACGTAGCTTTGAGTTTTTCTGTGCTTTGCTTAGCTTATCCTTCATGAAGAAAAGTTTCTAAACTGAGCATTCTCTAGAATTAGCATATTACCATAGTGTCTATCGTGTAGCCAGGTCCTGTATGCCATTTAACCCCATTGTTGTCACTCTTGACTTCCTAGGATTTCAGAACTTAGTAAGTTTTGAGCATAATGCTAATTATGACACTTGAAGTAGATAAAACAAATTGATTTTTCTAAGTGTGTCTGGGATCACCAGGCCTAATTTCATATTACTTTTGGAGGCCCAGAAAAATATTGGGCGTTTAGTATCTATTTTGCTTCCTAAAAGCCTCAGAGAGCCACACCATGTTCTTTCTGTGGATGGGCCTTTCTTTGTTTCAGTTACAGTGAAATTCATCCCTGATTTAGTTTACTTGCATGGTGGTACTGCCAGGGCTAAAGGAAGGAGTGTGATAAATCTTGTGAGGGAAAAGTGTCCCAGAGTGTGTCAAGATTTATGAGCACATACACTTGAGAAGCTAAGCACTGCTATTTAAGACCTTGGGAGAGGAAGCCATGAACTTGTGAAGATTAGTGAGGAAACCAGATGGAGTTGCACTGAACAACTTGGGATTCATGACTGCCAGAGGCCCATCCTGCAACCATCAGCTGAAATCTGACAGTCAGCTTTAGTCTTCTTTAAGTGTAAGGTGTATTCTCTTTACCAGGATGATAAATCAAAGGCAGAATCTGGGAATCTGGTCTGAAAAGAAAATTTGCTTCAAGAGGAATGTCCTTGCAATTACAAAGCTTGCTGAGCTGGGAGACAGGCAGGCAAGAGTCTGAGGGTACATGTCTCTGCTTGGTGTGTTCAATAACCCAGTTATGGGCTAATCCTGATAGATTTTTTTTTTTAATCTACTGCTGTCCCATATGTACTCATATCTCTGTTTTAGAGGACCACATTATATTTTGTTCTGTTTCTGCTAGGTAAAATGAACTCCTTTGTGTTATGCACCAGTGAATTTTTTCCCTGTTTGCATCTCCAAAACAGAAAAAAAAGGATGAATTTGTTCCTGCTCTGGGATAGAGGCAGTGATAGCATTATGTTTTTTGTGCTGTACTTTTTAATTGCAGCAGCCTGTCTAAGGTTATTTTAAATCATACACTGTTGAACAAAATGTTCTTGAGATTCTCTTCTGTTAAGATACTCTAAAACACTTTCTTGCAAGTCTGTTCATTTTCAAGGCCAAAGGTTTATTTCATTTTGTTGCTTTTCTAGTTTTTTTTTTAAGTATTGTTCTTCATGTGTTCCTTATGTGCTACAGGGTGTTTATCTGCTAAAATGCTTTTGAATTCTTTTAAGCTTGAATCTTTTACTTGTACAAATATGAGACTGAATTCCATGCCCCTGTATTTTAGGGAAGTTGATTAAAACAAATAAGGATTTGCTAGACTAGGAAAATAGTTTCCTTTAAATAAAAATAACCAAACCACAACAAAAGCCCAATAAACAACATAAGATAAACTCCCATCTTAATAACTTTTATTCTTCTCAGCAGATGAAGAGGCATGGATGATTTACAACCACTTAGGCATCTAGTATTTTGTGCCATTTAACATTTGTGCCAGACATCTCTTAGTTTTTTTTAAAATAATTAATCTTTCTTTATATTGATAAAGATATGAAGACATTTTGTCTCCTCATAGAGAAACTGACTCTGCTGACTAAACATTAACAGAATTGGTTTTATGTCTAAAAAAGGTTAAAAAAAAGCTCTGGAGGGTTTTTTGTTAGTGTTAATAAAAGTTGAGGGGTTTTTTGTACTCCAGGTAAATGAAAGCTTCAGCAAGTTCTGGCAAAATCTGTATCCTTCCTCCTTTATCTGCTACTGTGGCAGTGGTAGTGCGGTTACTCATGGATTTAAGAGGTTGCTAGATATTTGTAAATTATGTTAAAAAAGAATAACATTTTGTTTTCTTAAAGGACATTGAAGATACAGCTTAAAAGTTGTGTAGTGGTTTGGATTTAAAGAATAATCTGACAAAGATTCTAAATTGTTTAATCATTGGAGTACCCATATGAGTCAGATCTCCTCAGTACAAATATTAAAGAGAGTGGATTAGAAGAGCTTTTACTTTCTTCATGGTACACGCCTGTGACTCAGTGCCTTTATGTAGTGCGTAGGATGCTCTAACCACGTTCCCTAGGCTGTAGTTTTGTTTGCCCAAAACTCTGTTTAGCTCTGTTTATTTCTCTGAAACAGTTTTTTGCATTGTCCTATTTTCTTTAGGTCACCCCAGTGTATGAGGAGTGGACCACAATTGATTGGTACCAGTTTTTCTGCTTATGGGAGAAGCTGCCTGCCTCAATGAAACGTGTGGCTGAGTTGGTGGGGATTGAAGAAGGCTTTCTAGCTCGCTCTGTAAAAGGCAAAATCACAGCTAAAACAGAGAAGCAGCACAGACAAATGGCCATCCACAAAAGGTAGCCACAGAATGTACATGTGAATGTGCAGAGATTAGAGGCTATAACATTTGTAATGCACAGGCTCTCTGTCTGTTTTATGTTACTGGCTCTTTTTCTGAGTGAGCTGATAGGTCAGAGAACCTGGAGCTGGTCTGCTCTGGTCTGAGAACACTGGTGGCATAAGATGTTTGTGCTGATGTTTTTAGAAGCCATCGTCTCTGTTTCCTTTGTGTGCTATAATGTAGTACCCTTCTGTCCCATGTATCACGGTACGTTTTCCACGTACAGTAATGTGCCCCAGAAGACAATTTTATTTCTTCATGTACTTTGTCAACAGGTTTTTCACCAGCCTTGCCCTTCTGGATTTAATCAGCGAGGTTCCTTTAGAAGATATGACCAAGAAATACGGCTGTAGTCGTGGTCAGCTTCAATCCTTGCAGCAATCTGCTGCCACATATGCAGGCAAGTTGTCTGAGCAAAATACCCCAGAGTCTTAGGCTAATCTGTTTGGGGTTTTTTGTTTTCCTTCCAGATTTGGGGCTAAGATAGCCACAGTGTGGTACTAACAGCAAACAGCCTTGTAAAACCACTTACGGATTTATAGCTTAACCTGTGGCTGCCCCTGCTGTGGAACCGCAGAGTGTGCAGTGGGAAGGAGGCCAGCTGAGGGGAATCAAGCAATGTGCAGCATGCTGAGGTCTGTGAAAATCACCTGTGTACTGTGCAGAAACATAGTTTGTTTAATACCAAATATCAAGGTTTTAGTTCAATAACTGGGCAGAAACACCAAAATATGTAATGGTTTCATGTTCACCAATTTCTGGTTCATTTCCCAGCCAATGCACTAATTAATGTGGGGGTTTAGTGTTTGCAGTTTTATATATGACTAGGAGAATTCAAAAAAGCAAAACAGGCTTACCTTAAAATGACAAAAGATAATTTATTTGTACACATTAAGAAGAAAATAAGAAAAAGAAAAAAAACCCTAAATAAACAACAAATGAAATTTTCAGACCGTCCTTCTCTCCCCCCACAAGTATTCACTTTCCTACACACAACATGAAAAAGACAAAACCTGTAACTTCAGTCAGTTTTACCATACAAAAATAACCTTCCATCAGTTCTTTAGGAATGGAGTCTTTTGGAGTCCCATGGAGACATGGTCACATGAGGAATAGTCCTCGGGGGGCTTCTATGCCACACATCTGCAGCAGCCTGAAAGGAGCCTCTGCAAACTGTGCAATCCAACCCATTAGCAGCTTTCCCAACACTGCATATGGTTCATAATCTGCTTATCAGGGGTACTGTTTAAGGATGCCTCTTCTAGTATAAAACAAAGAGTCTCTTTTTCCCTGTTTCCAAAATCATCTTCATCTCAAAACTCAAAATCTTTTTTTTCCCCTAGGAGCACAAGGAAAACTTCATTATCACTTATACTAGCACTTTACATCCTCCCTAAACAGCATCGATATGTTACAGGAAAAAGACCCCATTGCATTCTTCAGTAATTACTTGAAATGTCCAGCTGAATTAGGCCACTCCTTTTCCTTTGCCTCCAATAGTCTCTTCACTCTCTCTTCACTGACTCAGTCTCAAGCTCTCTCTTCTTCATGGTTCCATTACTTTATCTTGTCTTCACTCCGTGAAGAACTTTCAGTGCCTGAAAGTTCATCTGCTGGCAATTGAAGAGTTACTTGTGCCCAGGCCTGCGGTGACCACGCGGTCTCTGCCGGCGGGAGCTGCAAACTCCTCCAAACCAGGCTGGCGGTGTGGCAAGGCTGGTGGGTGCCTCCTTTTCCACCCCTCGGTCTCATGGCTGGGCCGCTCCCTCGCGGGGGCAGCGGCTCCCGGAGGCCTCAGGAAAGGGGGGGAACATCCCCCCAGCCCCGGCCGGCGACACGGGCAGCTGCCGGGGCGTTTCCTCCCCTCCCCGCTGCTCGCTGTTATCGGGCCCGAGCACGGCCGGGGCCGCTCTCCCGCAGGGGCAGCGGCTCCCTGGGGCCCGGCCCGGCCCCTCACGGCAGCCGCCGCCAGGTGTGACCTGGTCACTGCCAGGAGAGAGAGAGGGCGGCTGCTTGGCCTTCTCAGCTTTTATAGGGTATTAACAAAAGTCCCATCCTGTTTTCTCAGTGGTTAAACTGCCTGCCAACAGCCAAGAACTGGCCTCTGATGGGTGTTCAGCTTTTCTAAAGGAAATTTAGGTCCTGGCAGGGTAATACCTCACATCCTCCTTCAAGCAAAAACCAAACCGTGTCAACCCATAACACCAAGTGTGGAAATTAGTGCAAGTCCCTTCTAAAGCTTTGCTCTATAAGGAAAGAATACCTTTCAACATTGAGTAAAGTTTGGAGCCTCTAAGATAGGATGTGGCTTTTTTCTGAATGCAAAATTAATTGGCCAGAAGGTATAAGGTTACAGTTTTCAAAACAGAGTGAGTGGCTTCTGGGTCATTTAGCACCAGATCATAGGAGGTCATACAGCTGCTACCTTTAACTTCCTTAGGAAGGATGTGTGGGAGTAGAAGTAACAGCCCACCGTGAGACTGCAATATTTTTTTTTCTGTTGCCTAAATCCTTCATTATTCCATAAGTGGGTTTTCAGTTTTTAAGACAGTTTTAGCTCAACTTGCGAAACCCTCTGTGTGGGTTGCAGCGTGAGTCAAAGCCCCAAAATGAAAAGGTCATGCCAACTGATGCAGAGTAGTTTAATTTAATTCTGGTAGTATAAATAACTTTTAAAAAACTTTTTAGTATAAATAACTTTGTAGCAGTTTCATAATTCTGTATTTCCAGTGTTAAAAATTTTCACAGGAGTAATCTGGGAAGTAAAATGAACTATTGATATGACGTAGAGTTAAGAGATATGATAAAAGTTGTTTTCTATAATGACTGTAAAATTAGTGAGGGATGCAATGTCTTTCAGTGGTTTTCATAGTCTGTAGATGCAATCTGTGAGTAAGAAACTGTTTTTTCTGTGCTCTTTTCCTTCTCCCATGCACTGGGGACTGGAATTGTAACGTTTATCATAGGATTTGCTACCTCCTGTGATGCTCTCAGAAACTGAAATCCTGCAGGCCAAGGTCTGCTCTTATGGATGTCAGTACTGGGTTTCCTCAAAGATCTGTGGCTTCCCTTAGTGACTCTCATCACTACTTTCTCCTTTGCCTTTTTTTTTTCAGTATGATTGTTTCATAGGACTCCTGTTCCAGGATATGCATGTGCTTCAAACTCTGAATATTTGCGTCTTTGAAAAAAACAGTGTCATTCAGAATTTCTGCCTCACTGATTAACTAGTTAATTGCAGATTGAGCTCTGCAAGACTACTTCCTACTCATACTTGTAATAAATATGAGTTATTTTCTGTAAATAATGGAAAGGTGAGAAATGTGAGTGCTGATTCAGATTGGGGGGTGTGGAGTGAATCCAGCTTAGCAGAACTGGAACTGGATTTCAGACATTAATGCAACTTTTGTGTTCCAGGAATGATAACAGTTTTCTGTAATCGACTGGGCTGGCACAACATGGAGTTGTTGCTCTCTCAGTTCCAGAGCCGCCTCACTTTTGGGGTGCACAGGGAGCTCTGTGACCTGGTCCGAATGTCTCTGCTGAATGCACAGCGTGCCAGGACACTTTACAGTGCTGGCTTTGTCACCGTGGCTGATCTTGCTAAAGCCAGTCCTGATGACGTGGCAGCTGCTCTGAAGAACTCAGTACCATTTAAAAGGTGGGAAATCAGTAAGTCCAGAAGTCAGGTGAAGGGTTAGAGGATGAAACCTGCAATAAAATATGGCAATCCTTTGGAACTTGGTGTCAAATATTAGTTAGAAATAACCTGTAGGTCTCTCCAACTGATCACAGTCATTCCATGATTATTCTGAAATTAATAGAAGCATCATGCATTTACAGAATAAGTTTTCGAGACCCAAATTTTCTTCTTATTCCTATTTTCAATGCACTGTTTAGTTCTGGGTAAATTGTCAGTGCTTTCTGGGGAGTTTTTGCTGCCTCCAAAAGGCAGCTCCACCATATGTTCAAAGTAGTTAATGATTTATTACTGATTATCTTTTGGGATTCTCTTATGGTTTATATGTTAGTGCAGTAACAAGCTTCCTTGATCAGGTACCTCTTGGACCATGACACTTGTCTGGTTCATGCTCTTGAAGTTTCATTTCCTTGGAAAACATGGAGGATGATTCATTGAGACCTGCAGCTTGCCCTAGTAGGGAATTGGGACTTGTCTGGGGTACATTTGAACACAGAAATCTGGCAATGTTTTTGGGGTATGCAGCCAGTAATATCTTTCAGCAACATCTATTCATATTTAAAAATAGTTATTTCCAAGTAAGTTATTTCCCATCAAGTGCATTATATTTTGGGTAGAGTGCTTCTGTAAAGGAAGCTGTGATGACAGTTGCAATGGAAGCAGAAGAGAATAGTGCCAGCTCCTTGTGCTGTTTGTCATGTTCTGCATGGATGTTTCCATCTGCCTGTTCCTTCCCCGCAGTGTTCGTAGGGCTGTGGATGAGGATGAAGAGTCAGCAGAGGAACGTCGGGCTGTGCGCAGCATCTGGATGGCTGGAATGAAGGGCTTCACTGAAAGAGAAGCAGCTTCTGCCATTGTGGAGGAAGCCAGGAGACTTCTGCGGCAGGATTTGGCACTGATGGGGGTGCAGTGGAACCCAGAGTCTTTTCTCGAGACTGATACATCCTCTGTGATCAGCAGTGAGTCAGAACTGGAAGACAGACTGCATAGATCAGATGGAGAGGAGTCTGCTGAGTCTTCAAGGGTGTTAAACAAAAAAGGGTGCAGAGTTCAACACTGTAATGGCCTTGGTTCTCAGATTGGAAACCTACCAAATAGTAAAAAGGGATATAAAAGGCGACTGAGCAGTAGCACAGAAAGCTCTGTGTTTGAGAGTGAAGTCCTGGGCAGGAAACAGGCTCAAGCAGAGGAAGGCAAGGGTGATCTTGTGTACAGTGCTAGAAAACGGCCAAATGTGTGCAGAGGAAATGAAAACGTAGAAGAAATTTCTCTGGTCAAAAGCAAGACAGATTGCAGAACAGCAATCCGAGAGCACCTTACTGAACAAGTGAAAACACCAACATTGAGAACAGGGTCTTCAGCCTCTAGATTGATTAAAAGCACAGATGCACATTTAAATCGGACTAGGAACAAAAATACCACTTCCAAACTGCAGGGATCACTTCCTGAAGTTTCAAATAAGCTTAGCATAGACATACAAAATCTGCCTGTTTTCCACACCACCATCTCTACAGAGAATTTTGTTTCAAACCAAAATGATAAGGAATTTATGGAAACAGATTCTGTAGCTCATAAAGTCTCAAGTTCTGTACAGAGGGGGGAAGTTAAGATTGGGAAGAAAGATAAAATGGAAGGATTATTTACAGAGTCTACCACCACTAATGAAGGCATGTCTAAGGGGAGAGCAGGTTTTCAGGCGCCTCTTATGCTGAAGGGTACTCCACACACCAGTGTGGAGGCACACAATATTGTAGGAAGTAGAGGAATACCTGGTAGTGCTAGGACACAGAGAACTGACAAAACTGATGGTGAGCAAAATAAAAGGAATGAAACTCAAACAGATGTGAGCTGTGCTGAGGTGAGGATTGATAAGCATTTTTGTCCTGGTGAGGAGAAAACCTGCAATATTCAGAATGCTGGCAAAAATGGGAGTGAAAAGCCCAGTGGAATATTGTTACAAGCTGGAACACTGCAGAATGGCAACAATCATCCTAAAGATTTTCTGAAAGGGTCTTTAGTAAAATCCAGAGGTGTTTGCAATGCAGATGGTGTTCAGAATGATCCAGCCTCTCATCTGTTTTCGGACTCTAGAGACTTTGAAGACAGCATCCACTTGGATACTCAAACTGAGATGATAATAAAACAGGAGGGAGCAGCTGGAATCACAGGACAGCAGGGAATACAAGGTTCAGAGCTGGCAGCAATACCGCATCAGGAAATATCAGAAAAACTAAGCAGTTTATGGACTGAGAATGATACTGATAAGAGGCTGGCTGGAACAATTAGGAAACTGAGCTTCCCAAGTCTTATCACAACAAATAACATTACAAAATACACAACTCAGCACTATAGTAATAAAGTTTTGGAGTCTGGAGGCCTTAATTTACAGCCTGTAGTGAAGGAAATAGAACCTCCACCTTGCCTTAAAGAAAGCAATTTCTCAGTGACTGACTCACAGCTACACAGTTTTCTACAGGATTACCAGACCCAAAATTCAGTGAACGGGGAGAGTGTGTCTAAAGACCTGAATAAAACAACCTCCCATTTTGGTAGGGAACACATTGTACAAGTAGAATGCCAGCCTGTCCCTGAAACAAGCCTAAATATGAGTGATAGCTTGCTGTTTGATGATAGCTTCAGTAATGTCAGTGACCTTTCAGCTGTTCACATCATGGAAGTTGATGGAAAGGACCCTGTGGCTTTGCTTCCTCCAGATGGTGTTTTGCAGAATCCAAGGCCTGTTGAGAATAAATTTGATGACAGTGACAATCAGAAAGAACATGAGAATCCTGCACAGTGTAACTATGTGTCTCTAGCATCTTCAGATGTAATAGCTGAAGTTTTAGACCGTGGAAACTCCCCATCTTTTCTGAAAAACATTCCTTCTACATTTCAAAGTCAGTCAGGATTAAGAAACTCAGTCATGCATAACAATGACTCCAGACCAAAAGATTTAGTAGGAGATCAGGTTGAAAGGCTCCAGAGAAGCCACCAAGCTTCAGAGAAGAACCCCCATCCAGTGGTGTGGACTGGATGTTCGTTTGAGCTAAGCCCAGGATTGCAGGATGTGTTGGACAAATGGCCTAGCCTCTCAGGTACTGAACCAGTTTCAGCAAGTTCCAGTTTGAAAGGAGAGTTAGTTGCTCCTATTGCTAGTCAAGAGCCAGATCCAGTTTTTGAATCTGACTGTTGTGAGCCAGAGCCTTTGCCCACTTGCCAGGATTTAAAAAGCTCTTTCAAGGTTAAAGAAAACAAAACTGAGAACTCTGATCTTCAGAAAACAGATGGCATAACACTTCAGCTCAAGGGAAGCAACAGAACATCCTGTCCTGCACCCGACAGTAATAATGGGTTTATTCCTCCAACACCTCCCAAAGAGCTTTTCCCAAAAGGTTCTGTTTCTCTCTCTGTGAAATCTGCAAGAAAGGGGCAAGTCACCTGCAAGAATGAAGGGCAGATGATTCAGCTACAGTGGAATAGTGAGGGCAATACAGAGCAGCAGGTAAAAACATTCCAGGTCAGTCCTGGGTGTCTAGACTCAACTGAGACAGATGAGATAAAAGATGATTCCACTCTAGACCAAGGCTTTTCACTGCAGCTATCTCAGGATGTTTTTCCATTTGTTCCCCTGAGTGCTGAAAGTTTCACTATTATTGATGTAGCAAGCAACAAAGCACTTTTCCAGACTTTTGTTGCAGAATGGAAGGAGCAGAGCAGATTCTCCATCTCAGTGGCATGTGAAAGAACAAAGTGCCTTTTGTCTCCCAAATCAACGATTGGTGGCAAATTCAAAAAAGGTCAGTTTCCTGTTCCCAGCGCATTATTTTGTGAACAGCATGTGGTATCTGCAGCTTAAAGCAGGCCTAGAGAATGAAAGGATATGCAAAAAAGGAGGAAAATCACTGATATAACAGAATCATGGAATGTGTGGGGTTGGAAGGATCCTCTGGAGAATATCTAGTCCAACCCCCCTCCTAAAGCTGGCTCATGTAGAGCGGGGTGCACAGGATCATGTGCAGGCAGCTTTTGAATATCTCTAGGGATGGAGATTCTACAAGCTCTCCAGGCAATCTACTCCAGTGTTCTGTCACCCTCAAAGTAAATCAGGTTTTCCTCCTGTTCAGATTAAACCACCCATAAAGCATCCCTTCCAAATTTTGGCCTTTTCTAGCAACCTCTTTAAGAGCTGACAAAGAAGTGTATTCCTTCCTTCCACTCTAAAAAGCACTTCACATTTGCTTGTCAAAAATCTATTTTGATAGTTAAGAAATGTTGTTGTTGTTGTTGTTATGGCAATGTGACAGCAAAGAATCTAACTGCTTAATCTTGTCATTTTAAAGGAAGAATATGTTTATAAAGCAGCAGCAAACGGCAGCAAATGAATACTTCTGTGGGGGAAAAAAAGAAGCAATGTTGCAACAACCCAGAGACTGATCTGAATTTCACATGTGCTTATATTGAACCAAGTTTACATTTTGAAAATATTTGAAAATATGTAACCTTGGTTCAGAGGCAGTCACAGAAGAATATTCAGATACTCTCACATCTGAACTAACAAGTTGCTAACTCTTCCTTACTATCACCAAAGACCTATCAAGGAAATGCTTGACACCAACTCGCCATCCTCCACTAACACTCAGCTCCTTTGCTTTACTGAGACTCGATAATATTCAATTTTAGGCTCAACTATATTTGCATTTTCAGGATCACAACTCTTCTGTATTTACGGATGCCATTTTATAATAGTAACTTAAAATTATTTCTTTAGTGAGTTCTCCTCAGTGGATGCAAGTTAAAAATGACGGATTTCCTGTCCAAGGATGCGAAGACATCTTAGTAGTTGGACTGGCAGTGTGTTGGGGTGGAAAAGATGCCTATTATATCTCTTTGCAGCAGATCCAAGACCAGACTGGTAAGTGAGCAGACAGGCTCTGCTGGATTATTTGAGACTGCATCTCAAAGAAGTTCCTTCAACAGATAAGGTTTTTGGAAGGGTTGTGATTGTCCCAACCCCAGCTGTGTGGAGGAGTCATTTAGCAGTCTTAGGTGTTAAACACCCTTGGACAGGTTGCTGTGGATACATGTATAGTACTGTGTAATAAAGGCAGGTAATTGGTTCACACACTGGACTGTGAGCATGCATATGGATGGCTAAAACATTTGCTCACTCCCAGATTTTTTTTGTCTAACTTGCTTTTCCCTTTCAATCTCTTCCAATTTTTGCTCTCCAGAACAAATCTAGCACTCAAATGCTGAATATAGTCCAATCTGTGCTAAGTGACCTTGTGACTAGGGTTTGATTCCTGGCTATCCTTTGTTTGTTAGTATGGACACAGCATATTGCTTTTGGGACCCTTGTCTGGTTTGAATAAATATGTGATAGTGCTATAGATGTATTGTTTGTTCGTAGTTCAGCTGTAGCTTTTGTGCTTTAGGTGGTTGCATTCAAGATTTTTCTCTTGCCTTTAGTGAGCTGTAGTGGGTTAAAAGATGATTTTTTCTTGTATTTCCTGCCTTAGAAATCAGTCCGAGTTTGGCACCACCACCTTTGGACCAAAGCCTGTCTGTGGCAGAGAGACTGAACCATGTGCAGCTGTACCTGCAGAAAAAGCCCAAGAAGGAGCGCTCACTTGTCATGTATGACTTCATTCAGCACTACAAAACTCTGCTGATGGCTTGTGGCATCTCCTTGGAAGGAAGTTTTGAGGATCCAAAGGTTTGCAGGATTAAGAAATTTCACTTGGGTGAAATTCCTAGTTTAAACACAACTGTGAAAAGACAGGAGTACTTTCTGGTACTTCCGTTATTTAGGTATGAATCTGTCAGGAGGTTTAGTGAAACTTCTTTCAGTGGGCAATCTAGAACAGTATTTCGAGGGCATTTGCTTTGCTATGGAGGTTCATGGTGCCTGCAAGAGAAATCAGCAAAGTGTTTCAGAGGTTAGCACATTATTTCATATTGGCAGGGGAAACGAATATAAATCTCTCCCCAGTCCCAGTGGACAGGACTTAACTTCTGTTTTGTTCCAATAAGAGGCCTGAGGCTGAAATGTCACAAGTGCTTCTGGTCAAGTTATTTCTTCTGAGAGCAGAAGCCTTTGTAAGCACAAGATTTACATATTATCATACAGACCTCTTTGCTACCCCTATTTTCTCAAAACAAACCAAAGTTTACATGGAACTTAAAGGTTTGGGTACCAATTGTAACTCTCATGAAGCACTGGCTTGAGGTAAAAGCACCTTGTTGCCCATGTTACAAAAAGCTCTGGGTGCACAGAAAATCCTGTTGATTTTTAAAGCTTGCTTTGCATATGGGCTGAACTGCTTCATGGAAATATTCAGCTCTGCAGGAAAGGTCTTCAACACAAGGATAAACAGATTTTTTTCATACCATGACACAGTTTTAGGATGAAATTGAAGAGCAGTAGAAGTATCTTTCCCTTTACTCTTCCATGTAATAGTCATACTCATGTTGGTTCATTTTGGTGATGCAATGAATATGTACATACACCCTCTCCAACCCCATATATTTACATGTGGGTTTTTACTTCTGCTTGCATGGCAGAGGCAATGTCAAAATCTGTGCTTCATCCTGTTTTGACACAAGAAATGGAA
Organism: Hylia prasina; assembly: GCA_013397195.1. Classification (NCBI taxonomy): domain Eukaryota; kingdom Metazoa; phylum Chordata; class Aves; order Passeriformes; family Sylviidae; genus Hylia; species Hylia prasina. The sequence goes on along the minus strand of VYXD01012055.1, from coordinate 165,848 downwards.
TTACACGTATAAATGATTTTGCTTTGAAGGCAGGGATTTAAGTTCTATCAGGAGTAAAATATCCCATGCAGAATTCTTGGCATTAGTCCTGTTGTGCAAAAGATAGAAGAGCTCACCTTGGCTAATATTCTACATCAATAGCAAGTTCTGATCTATACAAAGTCATTTTTCAGATTAAACATGTTTTGATCCTGATTTTCATATTTATTCCCTTTGAGTTAAGTTTTAATAAGTGAAAAGACACTTCAAGATGCATTTATTTGATAGAGGATAAAGTTTTCAAAAGTACAGAAATAACTTCTCTCTTAGAAAGAAATAACTTTTCATTCTCACTCAAGAATTAGGCTCTTCAGTGACTTAGGTCCTCCTGAAGATTTTTACTGAAATGCTGTAATAAATAATTGCACTTTGCCTGCCAAATGAAGAAAAAAAAATTCACTATAATCTTGAATTAACCCCTGGTTAAATATTTGCATTGTATTATGACTAAAAGCTAAAAAAAAAGTCTCATGGAGGTCTCTCTTTTTAAGGTTGCATGTTGGCTGCTGGATTCTGGCTCCAAGGAACATACCCTTCATAGCATGGTGACCAACTTTCTGCCCAGTGAGCTGCCCCTCCTGGAAGGGGTGGGCACTGGCCAAGGGGTGCAGAGCCTGGGGCTGAGTGCCAGCAGAGACCAGTCTGGGCGGTACAGAGCAGCCATAGAGTCTGTACTTATCTTCAATGTCATGGACCAACTCCACAAGGAATTACAGAAGGAAAATCTGACAGGTGAGGAGACCTCCTCTGCTTGGGGGCAAAGATGAGGGTAAATACAGCTGTGGTACCACAGGCTGAATGATCAGTGCAGAAGAGAGGCAGTTTGGAAGTTCTTACCTCAATATGCTCTCCCAAAATGTTCATTTGTTAAAAGAAGAGAGGGACATTCCCTTGGAAGCATATACATTCTGAAAAAAAAAATTAAATATAATTCTTATATCCCAAATCTCTACCAGTTCCAGTGGTTGAGGCTGTAACAGAGTCTATTCTAAGTCTCTAAATCAGTCAGATTTGTACCTCCCAGGTGGATACCTTGGCCATTCTGAGGGACTTGTGGGTCTGTCTATGATTTCTCATGAGCATTTTCAAATGTTTTTGCATTTCCTTGTCAGAAGTAATTCCTAAAATCCTCAAGTGTTTTCTGGAGGAGATTTCTTGCTCTTTGGCCTGCCCATATAGCATGATTTGTCATGCTGTATGCATTGTGTCCCTGAAACTCTTGATTCCATAGTGAATGATCCTGTATGTTTCCACTAATAATTGCTGAGTACTTGTGCTTCTTTAAAACAAGCCATCAAAAACCACCAAAAATATACCTATACCTATCATTGTGATAGTTCCCCCTAAATTATATCCAGAGCCAAGGATTATGGTTTAGTCCCACTGAAGTATTTTACTGCAAGTTTACCACATCATTTATGATTGTTACAGTTGAACCTTAGAACATTTTAAAAAATTGTGGGTGGTGGAATTAAAGTGTGTCAAGTTAGAAAGCCTTACATTAAGCATGTTTGCAGTTTATAAAATGTTGATATACAGAGAGATGTATTTTTTTAGGAAAAAAAATGACAGAAGCTGCCTTCTTGAATACTTTTGTGATAAGAGGTTCTGGAACACTTCTTATTATGAAATATTTCTTATTCCAGAAACAAAAGCATTTAAATGAAATCTACAGTAAAATATTTCAGTGTGTCAGAGCATTTCAGTACTTTCAAAATTGAGGATTCTCCTTTATTTTCTTTTAAATGAATGTGTTTATCTGCAGTTGATCTATTTTATAAAAGATTTTCTTGGGTTTGTACTTACTACAGATGTATTTTCTAAAGTGGAGATGCCCACCCATTATTGCTTGGCTCTGTTGGAGCTGAATGGCATTGGTTTCAGCACAGCAGCCTACGAAACCCAGAAACAGGTCATGCAGGCTAAACTGAGCCAGATTGAGACCAAGGCATATCAGCTGGCAGGGCACAGCTTCTCCTTGACCAGCCCTGATGACATTGCAGAGGTACGTGAGGGTTGGGAGTGGGAAGGGGAGAACTTCCCCAGAAGTTACCATCAAGAGGCTTTGGTTAAAATAAGAAAAAAAATTCTTCATGAGAAGACGGCGTGAAGAAAAGACAAAATGCAATCCCAACTCTGCTGAGAGTTCATTTATCTTTACACTCATTATGAGCTTGCTGCCTGCAAGAGGCTGTGTCTCTCCTGCTTACTGATCATTCTGATTTCTGCCAACTTTAGCAGAGATAAAGGAAGTAGAAGAGGAAATATGTGTGTTGGGAATAAAAACCAAGTGAAAATAAGCATGTTGTTCATATAGCACCTTGGCTTCTCAGGGTGCATGAGATGATCTGCCAATTAAATGGCTTTTGGAGTATTTTGGATGTGGGTACAGGACTGGAGAATCTTTTTTGCAGTGCCAGTGTCCCGCACACAAGATGTGATTGGTGTCATGTAGTCTAAAGTCTAAGAAGTGTTGTACTGAAAAAGTTGCCTTGTTACCCTTGCCCCTGTACAGGCATGAACGAGGAGGAAAAACTGAATTGAATCAACTACTGTCTGCTTTTAAGAACCTTTTAAGAAGTGATATTTTTTAAAGTCTAAGAAACAGATTTCTATGTAAAATAGCAACGCTTTCATTCTTGAAGAATTTCACTTATATTTTTTAATGTACATTACATGGAAGAATTGAAATAGATTAAAATTGCTGTGCCTGGTTTTCTCCCCTCTTCTTTTTTTCTCCTTATACTATTTTCTCACTGAGGAGCTGTACTTCATATGGAAGTAGTCAAAATCTTCAAGCAGCTTTTTCAGTAAAAGAAAATCCACAGAAATATTCCTTCTTTGTTGCAAATGTAGAAGTCTTGCTCAGTAACAGTAGTCTAAGTTAGAACTCCTGAAATAATGCTCGATTTCAGTTTCACTCTGCTTCATAGAGAAGGGGAAGTAAAGGTTTGTCTGAAATGCTCTTTTCTGAACCACAGAAGCTTGTATCTCATGTGGAAATTTATTATGAGTCATGTAAACTATATTGTAGAAGTTAATGGAACTTTACCCTTCTAGTTTTGTGTCAGTAAAATTTCTGTGCTACATAAATGGGCAGGAGAAAAGCTTTCTGGTCCCTTCTGCCAGCTGTGAAATCAAAGACAATAGCTGCTGAGTAGTGTAGACAATAGCTGCTAAGTAGTGTATAATGCTACATAGAAACATAAAGTGAAAAATTAAGAGCTGTATTCTGTCTGTCACCAAATTATCATATATTTAATTTTTCGGTTTCTGGCAATTTGTTAGAAAAACGAATATTCTAGCTATTCTCTAAAAAGTATTTGTGACCACCTTTTTCTGTGCCACTCATATTATTCTGAAGTCTGCTTCCTGCTAACACTTATTTTTTTTTCGCCAATGTTCTTCCCACTTTCAGTCATCTGAACATTACATTTTATTACAGTTGACTGTCAGTAATAACCTCACTTATTGGATGGAGTTAATTACCTTTTCTAAAAACATACCTCTGAACTTAAACTTAGAGTGTTCAGAAAATGAGATTTTAAATTGCATTTCGTAGTTAATTAAAATGAGGAAGAATGACTTTGTTAGCTAGGATCTTTAATCAGCTTTTTAATTACCTGAAGCATTTGTACTATCCTTTGGCTGGAACAAGCTGTTTAAGTGCTCAGTTGCTTTTGTTTCCCCCTGGGTGTAGCATGCAGAAGCTGATTGGAAATGCTGGCCTCTTTCAGGTCTTGTTCTTAGAGCTGAAATTGCCACAAAATGGAGATGTGAAAGTCCAAGGGAACAAGAAAACCCTGGGTTACACCAGAAGAGCAACTGCGAAAGGAAACAGGGTCAGGCTAAGCAAACAGTTCAGTACAACCAAGGTACAGTAAAATCTGTTTCTAGTCTGAAAGTAAATTTTAATTGCCTTTTGGTCTTCCAATTACTGCTGGAAATTGAAACTGGGTTCTACCTTCCCTGTTAGCAGAGTTAGTAACTCCTACTCTCCTAAAGCTTGAGTGCAGTGAGGACATGCCTATAAATAGCTGGCTTCAATAAGACTAAACCAGGCCTAGAATCTGATTTCCCAAATCACGTGTAAGACAAAAATAGCACAATAATTTTGTAAAGCCAATAGCAGAAGAATTTTTCCACATCAGCTTGAAAGATACTTAAATACCATGTCAGCTAAATACAATATTTTCTCTTCCTGCTACTATCAAATCTGCTTCAGAGAATTGGTTTCCAGAACGGCTAATCTGATGGCTTATCAAATTTAGTATATCAGAAGCATGTATAATGTGAAGGCTATTGGCATTCTTGCCAGTTGGTAAATATTATGGACCTGCATTAATGCCAACTGGTGCAGGCTTATGGGTGCTCTTGCTAGACAAGTGAAATTAGCAGATATATATGTTCCTGTTTTCAGGACTCATTAATCTGTGTTGTTTTCTTAGTTTCCCCTTGTTCAGTATAGTCTGTACTCGGAAGACAGGTATTGATTTCTGGAACTCAAGTGGCAGTGAAGACATTGGGTGCAGTGGTGGTGGCAGAGCAGGGAGCAAGAAGCAAAGGGAGGATTTCCTCCTTTTGTGAAGTAGAGGGATGAAGCTGCAGCTGCCTGCGGCACACAAAAACAAAATGTTATTTTGAGGGATGTCTGCATGCCACTGTCTTTTGAAATTCTTGTTAGTCCCTTCATATTTCTGATTGAACTGAAAAGATTTGATTGCTAGTGATCAGTTTTGTCTGTCAAGGAGCGTGGTCAAGGGCTTCACTTCGTGTTCCTAGTGTACAGATAGGAGAGATCAGGGAGAAAAATATGCCAGAAGATGGAGGAGAAATGTTAATGCTGGACAAGAGGAGACAACGCGGGGGACCTCTGGCAAGTGATGCTTTATTTCATCCTTTCAGGTGGTTTACTGGTTGCTGCAGATTAAGAGTGATGACGAGGGTGCAGAAGACCAAAGAGAAGTGATTGTCTTCTCAAGGGTAATAGAACTGCAGCTATGTCAGGTGGTGCTTTCATTACCCAGGTGTAGGTGGTAGAAATGGAGAGTATAAATAAAATCAATTTAATTTTGAGGCAGTGACACTGGAAGCTCACTGTGGGTGAAGGAGTCACTTTTTCCTGCATAACTGCAAAAACTTTATAAATAAAGTGTTAAAGGCCATTGATTAGTTATGCCCTTTTCTTCCCACAAGGATGTTTTGGAGAAATTAAAGACACTTCACCCGTTGCCAGGGCTGATATTGGAATGGAGGAGGATCAACAATGCCATTACTAAAGTGGTGTTTCCACTACAGAGGGAGAAGCGACTGAATTCTGCACTGGGAATGGAAAGGATATATCCAATTTCACAGACTCACACAGCTACAGGTGAACAAATGTGTGCAAATGCCTCAGTTCTTACTGCTTTTTGTCTTTTCGTATGTGTGTGCAGCCTTTCTAAGAGGAAAAGAGAGGAAATCAAGCCTTTGCTCTGCTTAAACCAAAGACACTGGTATATCTACTTGACATATATCTGCCTCAGAAAAACCAGATGTGTTTAAAATAGCTTTTGTGCTCACTGAGCAGTATTATTCATTTCTTGCACATATTACCATGTAAATCTCCGACTCCAGAGCAGGTTCTGGATTTGCTAGTTTCCTATTAGTGATAACAGAAATGGGGAACCATCACAAACTCATTAAACACAAATTACTTCTTCTTTTTAAATTTGTTTTCAGTACTTGTGTCCTGTCACCCTCCTGCCCATTGTATTTTGGAGTGCAGCTGTATTGAGTTAGAGAAATTCCTTTTGGACCCTTCCTTAGGTCTGCCCTGTCATCCTTTCAGGTCGAGTAACCTTCACAGAGCCAAACATCCAGAATGTGCCAAGAGATTTTGAGATTGAAATGCCAACTGTGGTTGAAGAAAGCCCACCCTCCCAAGCCCATGGAAATGCTAATTCTCTTGCTGCTTTGGGGAGCAGGTAAGAGGCTCTTGACAAAGCTTCTGTCTAATCTTAACGTGGTCGGGTTGTCAAATTTCTCTTTTCTCACTTCACCTGTGGCTGCTGTTGTGTCAGTGTGACTTGTTATTCAGTGTTTCTCTTACAGGGGAATAAATACCTAAAAATCAGTGATACATGAAAGACATAATAATACTAACATCATGTGGTTTCATGTAGCTATTTGCTTTCTTTTTGACGTTCTTTATTAAACCCTTCAGTGAGATTAGCATTATGTTCCCAGCTGTTGGATGGAAAGCCTGAGTGGGAAAATAACTAAACTGAAGTTAGGATCTGTTTTCACTTGCTAAGAGCTACTCTGAAAGAGGATAGAATATTGTGTAAGAAGCAGAAGAAAATCCATTTGTTTTATGCTGTGCAGTTCCCTTTGTAAGGGAACAGGAGTGGACATATTTTTCATTCTTTGTTAATAATCTCATTTGTGATAGTGACTTGCAGAAACTACCAGGTAGCAGAGGAAGATTTCTAAATTTGGGTTCTCTTAACCAAATACCCTGTTTTTCTACGATTCTACAATTCTACTTTGACAGCATTACATGCCAATGCCTAAACAACTGTGTGGAAGTGGAGTGAAACACCAAGGTCAATCTTTTAGCATGTACCTTGTGAGCTTTGAGGCTTCCTACTTGGTGGTTCTTTTCTGCCCTTTCAGTTTCTCTTTCCATTCAGGTTCTTGTCCCAGTTGTGTCACCTGAGTGACTTTTCTAAGCTCTTTTCCCCACAGCAAGATGTGAGAAATTTGAGAAGGTTTTTGGTTCTTCTACCATGTGTTTAACACCCTAGGGCCTTGGGAAAGTAATGAGAAGAGAACTCAGGAGTAGAAGGATCTTGTCCATCCCTCCTCAGAAGACCCAGGCATAGCCATGGAGGCAGGAATGCCATTCTGAGATAAAGCTGTGGCAGTGCTCAGGCTTGCAGCAGCTTTTCAGGATGGCTGGGGAGTGTGCTGGTTTCTGAGAGTCCTCCCTGTAGAGAAGAGCCCATCAAAGGACTGGAGTGCCTGCCAGACTTTGAGAGGTCTGTTTCTCAGGCTGACTTTTCCTTAGTTAAGCAGCCACTGTGTTAGGAAGATGGGCAGTCCTAAAGGCACAGAAATGACTGCTGGCACAAAGGAAATTGCCGTCCAGCCAAGTCTGATCAGCCTTCCAGACTTTGGTCCAAGCTGTCTATTATCTTACTAACTATTATTGCTACTCTTTCCTCCTGTTGTAAGAAGTTTCTGACCAAAGGAGTGTAGCTAAATTAGGTCATGGTATAAAGCCCTTACACATTTAACTAAACTGAGAACCTATGCTGAACAGTGTGATTTTCTACAGTAGCCAGACATGCAATAGTCCCTCATCTTTATTTCTTTTGAAAATTTATTCCTGTGGTTTTTGTGCTTTCATCTCATTGATGCCTACCATTCCTGAAAAGCTAATATTTGAGAAGAAAAGGAAGTGCACAAGGGAGAGCATGATGTTTCTTCTTTGCTGGAACTAGTCTTGATCACAGAGATACCTTTTCATTTTGATAAAGAATTTGCTCAGATCCCCGATCCAGACATCAAGGACTCATAAAGGCTTTTTGCCTTCCAGTGAAGAGCCCACTGGGCTGTCTGGTAGAGTGGTGCTGATGGGAGGATGTGATGTGAATGGTGTCAGAGCTGTGCACTGTTCAGTGGATGTGCTCATGGATACAATTCCATCTGCAGCTACAAATGCCTTGGTGGGACAGGAAATCTAAACAAGCCCTGAGAGGATGCAGAGCACGTGGGTGACACTGTAAACTTTTGGCCTCTCAGAAAAGAAAATCGAGCAGCCTTGGGGCAGTTTTTCCCTCAGTCTTTAGGGAGGAAACATGCAGTGTGTTACAAGTGCCTCTTCTGCAGCTTCTGCTCTGTTTTTACGGGCTTACTTGTGAATGTGTGTGTGTGTGCAGTAATGAGGGTGATGTTGAGGGGGGAATTTTTCTGCCTCTGGGCTGGTGTATTCATTCTGCAGAGAAGAATGATGTTGAGGGACTTGGCACTCAAGATAGAGTGTTGAATTTTTAGGATTCCTGTGACTCTGTTGCATTTCTGGAATAAGCTCATCACAGATCTGGGGCCATTCATCTTACCTGTTTTAGAGCAGAATTATCCAATTTCTGAGCTGAATCTTGAATGTACTAGGAAGATTTATCCCTAAATCTTTTCAGAATCAATAAATCAGTTTCAGGTGTTTATGAGTTCCTACATGGTCAAATTTGGGTATGGATTGTCCAGAAAAATGGAAGAGAGGCCAGTGTCTCACTTGTTTTCACTGATCTGTTGTGGTATAAATGACTACACGTCTCTTACTCTTTTAGAAATTGGTGAAGGGCAGTCATTTTTTTTTTCCACAGATGCAGAAAGCGTTCCAGTATTTTGCCTAATGGGCTAAAGGTTCAAGCTGCAAACAGATCCGAAGAAAGAGGAATACCATTTTCTGTTAGCATGAGGCATGCTTTTATTCCTTTCCCAGGTAATGCCCAGGTCCTGCTCTGGAATTGTTAAGTATAGAGTTAGCAAAGAATCCTAGATATAATGAAGGTTTAATAATTGATAACAGTATATATGTGTTTGAGCAGCCTACTTGGAAAACTAGTGTAGTAGTTGGCATGCCTTCAAAATTATTCACACGACTGTAAAAGAGAGAGTTTCAGTGGGGTAAAGTATTCAAATGATATCATTCACATGTTCACACTTTCATTTCCTCTTTAAGAATACCTGTCCTCTTTTTTAATACCAGCTGAGGCTGCTCTTAATACACAAATGGCACTCTACCTAGTGTTCTTTCTATCCAAATGTTAGCTCTCACATAGCCTGCTCTGTCTTAGACACCTGGACAGATACTTGTTTATATGGTTTTGATGGAGTCTAAATGTGACTAGATGTAAAGCAAGCAGGCCTGAGCATTGGGGAAACAAGCAAGAATTTGTCTTGATAGAAATTGCTGTGAAAAACTCTCAGAGCAGAAGAAAAAGGACGGGTTCAGTCCTTCTTGCTGGCAAAGGTGGATGGAATATTGGAGTAATTTATGAAATAATGCTTTCTGATAACTTCTTGACTTCAGGTGGCTTAATCTTGGCTGCTGATTATTCTCAGCTGGAGCTGAGGATCCTTGCTCATTTGTCTTGCGACTGCCGCCTCATTCAAGCCTTGAATGGTGGTACCGATGTCTTTAAGAGCATCGCAGCAGAGTGGAAAATGATTGATCCCAACGCTGTTGGAGACAGGACCAGGCAACAAGCTAAGCAGGTAATTTTAGGAAAAAAAAATCAATAGCAGCTTTCTGGGCAGGAAGGTTCAGTTTTCAACACATGGTAGTATGTTTTTCTGTTTGAGTTCAGCCATGGTTGTTCAGTAGTTGCTTTGTCCATCCTCCCGCTCTCAGTACTGTACTCAGTACTACCACTCAGCAGCTGGAGCTGTCAGGGTTTTGGGGGATGAGGGTGGAGAAAAGCAGCGTGAATGGCTTGGACTCAGAGGGGGTCTCTCTTCTTGAATGCTTGCCCTTGTTCCCATACACTTGTTTTCCAGTGAATCACATTTTGTTTTGGCTCTGCTTTCTCTGGATGGCTGACCAAACGGTTCTTCACCCTTTCCTCTGGCAGATTTGCTATGGAATCATCTATGGAATAGGAGCAAAATCTTTAGGAGAGCAGATGGGGGTTGATGAAAATGAAGCTGCCAATTATATTGAATCCTTCAAATCAAGATACACAGGTTTGGATATGGCTGTTTGGGAGCTGGGGGGTGGTGGTGGTTGTTTGTTTTAATCTCTTCTCTCCATGTCTCTTCAAATCCTAAATTTGTCTCAACCTACTGCTCATATCTCTTGAAAATGCTTTTCGTTTTGAAAATGTCCAGTGCATGAATGCAGCAGTTTGATACTCTGTAATGTTTTACTCTACTTTCTGATTTTGTTCATCTTTAAGACTTTGTTCTTTACTTATTACAATAATTTTTTTAAAATTTTAATTAATTAATAAGCCCTGAGGAGTAATTTTAAAGCTCTTAAGTTTGTGAATGAGAAACATGCTTTCCCTTATTAAAACACATAGATTCAAATTATATGCTATGACAACTTTAGACCAGACTTCTAATATTTTTTAAATACAACCATTTCTTTCTTCTGCTTTTGTCTTCTGCTTTCATAGAGTTTTAAACTGTTTTACATGTTATCCTTGAATTTTTATACAACTGCTCAGAGTAGCTCTCCCATGTTTTGTAAAACGACATGGTTGTGTTTTTGAGAAGCATGTTAATTTTTAGGAAAGCTGTAGAGAGGATAGAGCTGCAATGAAAAAAAGAATGGAGGGCAAATGGGACAAGGGGCAGCTAGCTCTAATCATAACACTTGAAAATGAGCTGGAAAAATATGTTCTGGAGATTTAGGATTTGTTTCTTTAGGAGACAGATGCAGAGAAATGGTTTTCTGCTAAGATTCTGTTTAGTCTCCTTTAATTTCTGAGTAGTCTCTCCTTCATGAGCAGTAGGAATGACTTCCTGCCTCCTCTTTCTCGCTACATGTGTGTGCATACAAACTGTAGTGTACCTTATACTGTAACTTCACTCCTCCTGAATTTTCACGTGCTATGTGTTGCCAGGCTGACTGCTAAATGACCCACCTAATAAATTGACTTACACTGTCAGTCTTAATTTTGAATATCACCTTTTACATTTTATATTTTGTAAACATGGAAAGAAGCTGTCTGAAGTTTTTTCCCACTTTAGTACAGTTGTTACCTGAACTTGCAGTGTAAGTTCACTTTTCCCTGGCTCACCTTTCTTTGACCTAAGTTTGTTTTTTAGCACTCTTGGTGGATTTGCTCCTTCTTTCATCCTAGAATCTGAAGGGACACAGCCTGAAGACAGGCAGCCTGAGGCATCAAGGACTGGCTTCTGCTTTCAATTTACTCCCTCCCTACTACTTGTCTTTCCTGTGCTGGTCCAGGTTCTGACCTCTCCATTATCAATAACACACGTATGACCCCCTGTGCCTGGGTGCTGTGCAGGATGGACTTCCCACTTCCTTGAGCACAGCCAGATATCCTGACACTGTGCACTCCCTTCCACCTCAAAAGTCTTAATAGATTTTGCAGCAGAGCTGAATGAGTGATCGTGTGCCTTTGTCCACTGATGGGGTCTGGGAAATTTAAAGGATTTCCTCTGTGCTGCTTGGCTGCCCCAGACTGCTTTCAGTGACCCCACTGAGAAGTCAGTACAGAACATCAGCGGCATTACAGAAAACTTTCCCTCTCCTTTCACAGGGGTTCAGAAGTTCTTGAGGGAGACAGTGCAGAGCTGCAGAAGGGATGGGTTTGTGCAGACCATCCTGGGGAGACGGCGATACCTGCCAGCTATCAAAGATCCAAATCCGTACAGTAAGGCTCATGTAGGTTGAGTGCTGTGCCTTTTTAAATATTTTTTTTTTAGTTTTATTTTTAAAATACCAGATTTCTTTGTGTAGCCATGTCTGCAGTTTTCCAAGGTTTGTGAGCCATCTCAGTCCTGACCTTCCACTTCTTGCTTAGTTCATTGTTCCCTCAGTCATTCTCTGAATAACAGAGTTTGTGTGGTGGCCTGTTTGACGTAAGTCTTCTGTGACTGGGTGTGCAGCTGTCATCACTGTGCTAACCTCACTTCAGAACTCCCACGTTGGAGCTGGAGTGAGTAATTTATTGAAATCAATGGACATGATTTTAAAAAGCCTCCACATAGGAGTACACTTTAACTCTTCAGGCTGAGTTGTTCCCACTCAGCAGTCTTTGTACGTTACATGCTGTCAGCACTTGAACAAGAAAGGGCATTTAAGACTGGTATTTTTGGCTATTTGTTCCTTTTCTTATTTTCCCTGAAAGGAAAATGGCTTTAACTTCTTAGATAAATATTTACTTAGTATACACCTTTGAATTAGCATATTTTTTTTTCAAAGTCATTTTGGACACTTCCGCCATAGACTCTACTTCAGCAAGAGTAGATTGACTCCCTAGGGATATGTTTCTGTAGGGAGGAAGCATTATACTTCTCAGTAGGAAGCTTGATGAGGATGTGTGGAATTAAAGATGAGAGTAGAAGAGGGAGGAAGTGGGGGAATCTGTACTCCAAGTAGTTGACCGGGAAACAAGGAGGCTTTCAAAAAACTTTTGAAAATAATGGACAATTTGATCTGAAAAATACTTTAGCATGAAGTTTTATAGATGCATCTTCTGTTCAAATTTGATTTAGTCTTTAAAATCATATTAAAGATCAGTTAATGAATTATCTTCCCTTTCATTTCAGCATCCTTGTAATTCTTTACATGCATTTCAGCTCTAAACAAAGAAAGTAGAGACTTTGAATACAGTTTTCTTGTCTGAGGAGGGCACTAGTAGAGAAGCTGCTTGTGTTGAGAAAAGTGGTGGTCTGGTGTGTTTTTGTACAGCTGTAATGCTCTGGCAGTCAGGATTTAGTGTGGCAGACCAGATTGTTAGTCCATGAAGTCCAGTTTCTTGCCTTCAGTTGTCCATCCCTTATGGTTTTAAAGATAGGCAGAAGTGTCTTGTGGTGCTTAGATTTACTGAGATTTTTCCACTCCCCTTGAAACTTTTACTTGTACATGCTTCTCCTTGTGGACTGTGACTCTTGCAGGTTATTACCCTTGATATTAATTAATTTTAAATTTGTGGAATTTTCTCAGGTGCCTGTAGAAATTTTGTGTCTGAAGCTAATCTTTCAGGCAGATAGAACAAACACTTTATTTGGAAGTTTTACTCTGGGTATTTGTATTTTTGCCTGTGTATTTATTACTTTTAATTAAGTACAAATGACATGTTGGATATGATTTTCTTTGGGGGTGAGTTTTGAGAACACCTATCTCTGTTCAGGCAGAGCGCCAGGCTGTGAATACAACTGTTCAGGGATCTGCTGCAGATATTGTCAAAACAGCCACTGTGAATATTCAGAGACGCCTGGAAGCTTTCTCCTCTGTGATCAAGTCCCATGGACATCTGGAGAGCTCCTTCCCAAGAGATAAGAATGGTATGGTTGCCTCTTCTTTGCTGGAACAAGATTTTCAGTGTTACTAATGTTAATTTAAAAAAAAAAAAAGCCTGAAAACATGTTAGTGCCTTTGGGCCTAGAGGTGGGAGAAGTTTTATTTCCTGACAGTGGTAAGTCTGTGTTTAAGGGGCAAAAAAAGTCATCAGGAAGGAGGAAGAACGTCTGGTCAACAAACTAAAGCAAATGTGACCAGAACAGACTCCAATTATCTCAGAGCAGATCTTGCAAGGGTTGGCAGTGAGAGTTCATGTGTGATATGGTCTGTGATGCCACCACAGAATTGTTCACAAGTGGGAAGGAGGAACTGAGCAGAGGCAGTGAAAAAATTGAGTGGGATGACTTCTGGTTCTAAAAATACATTTTTTGGGTAGAATTAAGTCTGGAATTTGTTGGCTGGAATTTTATTTACAGAGAATTCACGAGAGTATTATATGAAGCACTTAGCAGCATAGGTTTTTTCTGGCTGCAGATAGCAAAGCCGTGCTGGGGTGCTCATTCCCAGAGGAATGCCACAAAGACTTTTTTTAGCTTAATGTAAATGATGTTTTGTTCATCAGGTGTATTTTAGAAAGACTACTTAAGAAATGGAGAGCTGTATTTCTTTGATAGTTCTTATGTTTCAATTGAAACGTGAAGCTGTCTTAATATGAGGAGTCTGATTTGGAAATGAAATACTTAATTGCCAAACCTCTAAAAATGTGTCAGGGAGTTTATTTTGGAGAGACCAGATTCAAAGGTCAGCTATGAGCTGTGCTATGTGCTTGACAGAGCTTCCCACCCCTCCTAGGAGCAGAAGCTACTGACCTTTGGCCATTGTAATTGTAGGGGGGTGAGTAGATGCATTTGTGACACTTTTCCCCTGCTCTGATACTGAGTGTTTCAAGAACTGGAAGGAATTCTTTTTCAGCAAGTTAGAAATGCCTGTGCCATCAGAGGCGCATCCTGTATCACATGGCTGCTTCAACATTGCTGCCCCGGTGTGAGGCTTGTGTGAGGAACTGAGGATGGCTTGAAACCCTTTCTGTGAACTGAAGTCCTCCTGTTAGCTAACCTGAGAAATAACTAACTTTTGAGTCTCTGTGTGTTAGGTTGTCTTTGTTTATTTTAAAACACTGACAACTTTTACCATGGAAGGGTTTGTTTTATTTTTTGTCAGGGAAGGCCCATCAGGATCTTGGTTTTGTCAGCTGCTTACTTGTTTATTCAGTAACTGCTCTTTTTTTCCTTCCTCGGTTCTACTCAGGAGCTACAGTTTCAGAAACTGCATTTTGCAGGAGGCTGACTGCTTTCTTAAACTAGCCATTAAAATGTTTCTGGAAGAAGAACAGAATCCTAATTCATTGCCAGAGAGAATGTTGTAAACCAGCTTCTGATTAAACTTTGGACGATTTTGTTTAAAATTTACTTTCAAAACAGATGGTTCAGGAAACACAGCTGTCTCTTGCTTCTGTTCTGATTCACATCTTTATATTGTAAGGCTGAAATGTGTATATCTAAAATACTTTTCATTAACCTTTTTTCCCTCAGTAGCTGTAAAAATATTTATAGAATAGCCATGATTTTTGGTTTTGTCTGTAGACGTGAGCTTTTTATTTTCAAGGTCCTATAGTTCTGTTCCTCAGCATTAGGAATGTGCAAAAGTTTTTGATGCAAGAAACACACTTTTGTATGATGGTGCCTAACAAACTCTGCTCTTCACCTGTGTAGGAAGGCTGTCGAGGAGGAGAAATGCAGGGATGTTGCATCCCCTCAGAGGAGGGTTCTTTATCCTCCAGCTGCACGATGAGCTCCTCTATGAGGTTGCAGAGGATGATGTCACCCAGGTACAGCCCTGCAGTTCCTCTTTCAGCTCTACTGTGTTACTGTATTTCAAACAAGCCTTCCTTCTAGGAGTTCACCTTCTCTTCCCTGGATCCCCCCTCCCTGCGTGCTGAAAGGTCTGTGAAAACAAAGTTCAATTGGATGAAAAAAACCATGTTTGCATGCTTGATCCCTTGATTTTTGGATTTGAGCCATGCCCATGTTTGAAGTTCATTTTCAGCGTGTGCTTTGTTGCTTGCAACAGCAGTTCATGCAACTTCTCTGTGAGGCTTGATGAGTGAAGTGGCTTAGTATTGTTGACAGGTGTAGGGGGAAATGTTTCCTCATCTGGAGGTATTTTTGCCTCCCTGTTTATGCTCTGGTGCCTGACTCAGAACATGTATTAGCTATGGTTTGTGCTCTGTGCAGGGAAAGGAGGATTCTATCCTTTTGGCACACATTTCCTCACTCCCTACCTACTTCTCTGTCTGGTAAGAGCATTATGGTGCTGGTTGGCAGCGGGGTAGGTACAAGGAATGTTCTCTGTGGTTTTTAAGTGCCCTTAATGCCTGTGTGTGTCTGTGTGAGTGCTCTTCCTCCCTGAAGGCATTCCTGGGCCTGGGCACAGAGCAGTCTGTGTGCCAGCTCTCGGGGGCAGTGTTGGAGCTGGCTGTTGGCAGCTCAGTGTTTCCCAAGTCCTGAGCACGAGCACAGGGAGGTTCCCAGGCCATGCTTCCATATCTTGGGGTGCCTTTCTTCCACTTGTGCACAGACACGTCCCTAATGACAAAAGGTCATCTCCTCTTGGCAAGCAGTAACTCCTAGTCTGACAGAGCTTTCAGCAGTGCTGACTGGCCTGAGCATGCATGTATATATTATTAAACAGGTACTAACAAAAATATGAAGAATGTAAGTGCAGATATTTATTAATAATATAGATATGCTCATGTAAATAAAAACAAAAGGTTTGATATTTTTGTCTTGAATCTCAGCTTGAGCTTTTTCTCATTTTGCCAGCTTTGTTCAGACATCTGCTGCTTCAATCTAGGCAAGCTGTTTTTGAGATGAAAAGGCTCCTAATATTCTTCCTGTGGAAGGCGGAAATCCCCTGAGTATAGGCTTTAACATCTTTAGATACTGACTCCAGTTTATCATGGTGTGCCCAGGAGAACTGGAGCCAAGCAAATGGATTTGCTTAATATTTATTGTATTCTATTTATTTCATTAACTACCTCAATTTCAAGAGCAATTATTACCAGCTTTTCTAACTTCCTTCAGATATATTTCTCCATAGATTTTTCTGGGAAGTTGCTTAAACCAGCAGGTTTTCCTGTTTTCCCTGCAGCACAGCTGCTGTCCCTGGTTCTAGGTGCAGCAGCCCTAATCAGATCTTCTTTGCTGGTGCCATGTGCTGAACTTGTGACCATTCTCAGATAATCTCCTTGTGTATGGTTCCTGTTTCTTTTCATCTGCTCGGCCCCAAACTTGATCAAGGCTGGAGTGGTTTGAATAGAGTGGAAAATTGATTTGTGTGTCATGTGAGCAATATTTTCTATGTTCCAGAATTCTGTTTCCTTGTTTTCTCACAGCAGTGTGCCTTGCTTAGGCCCTGTTCAGTTTTTAATCTCTGATAACCCCATTTTTTCCGTGCCCAGGCAGTTATTTTTCATCCTGTTTTTGAACAGTAGATTATTTCTGTCCTAATTTTGTACCCTGCTTCTTTCTCTGTGCTGCACTCTGTGCTGAATTACCTCAAATTTCAAAGCATTCTTCTAGGTTATCAAGATCATTTTGAAATGCAGTATGTAAGGGCATAGGGGTTTGGAAGACAAATCTTCCCCTAGTTCTTCATGCTGTTGTAAAGTCTGGTGCTCTGATCTCCTCAAATCCCCATCTCCATTTCCCAGCAAAAACTATGGAGGAATTTCTATGGTGGCTACCTGTGAGGAAATTATGAAAACATATGGAAGGGTTGGACAGCTTGAACAGGTCCTGTGCTGCCAGGGTGGCTTCTAGCTGAGCTGAGGAATCACCATGATTTCAAAGCCTCTTTCCACTCTGCTGTGGAAAGGTTCGTGGGATGGATGTGGATTGAAAGATTCATTCAAATAAGCAATCCAGGACAGGCTGGATTCTGCATAGGTCTTGGGGGAGGGAAGGGAGTACCTTTGTCCAGGGCAGGTTTTTACAGTCAGGAAAAAAAAAAAAATCCAGTCTCTTGTAATCCAAACAGCTACAGAAAGAAATAATTTCTGGTCTCACAATTGAAATGAGTGTTTTCTTAGGAATACTTTTGGGGAGCAGAAAACAGTTACCTCGTCTGTTTACTTAAAAGACTTAACTAAACAGTGAGGAGGAACCTGGGCAGTATTTGTAGCACCCACATGAATGTGAGCTGGTTTCCCAGAGGTTTATGATTTGTGTTTCACAGAGGGCTTTTCAAGCTGGCACAACATGGAGGAGCCACCATTCTTTGCTTCTGGCAAATTTGTTTTGTGTCTTGCTTTCAGTACATTGAATTTTTCAGAACAGACTCCATGAAACACCTGAGAGTTACGCAGCTGAGTGAAAGACGAGACTCTTCAGGACTCTCAAGTGTTTAACAGAAAGTTAATCTTGGCCCTTTTTGAGTAGTCTTAAATACTGCAGAACCAGTCACAGCTCTGGGCTGCATAAAATCTCACTGGCTCTGTACAGTTTCTCCATTGATGAACACTAATCAGGATTTGACTTCATTCTCATTGGTGGTAAGTCAGTGCAAATAAATGCAGGATAGGATTCCAGGTGTCTGTCTGCCCCAGCTATTGACAGAAACCCAGAGCATTGAAGTTGTGTGTGTCTGATGCCTGATGTTTCCTCGTAGGTTGCTCAGATAGTGAAACATGAGATGGAGAACGCCATCAAACTCTCAGTGAAACTGAGTGTTAAAGTGAAAATTGGCCCCAGCTGGGGAGACCTGCAGGAGCTGGAGCTGTGACAATGCTGTGTGACTTTAGAAGGCACCATGGACTGGGCAGGACGAGCCTGTGATCACCTGCTGGCGGTGTGATCCTCCTGTGCTGTGTTTCTACTGGCAGGGTACCAAGCTGCTTTCTGAAACATGTGGTGGAAGCTGGTATGAACTCACCAAGCCAAACCCTCCAGAGCTCAGTCAGAGCACTGAAGCGTGTTTTCAGAACTGTGAAATTATTAATTGTTAAAAGAAGGTTATTTAAATTAATTCTGTTAAAGTGTGCTTGATCTTGTACAACCCCCCAAAGCCTAATGAATTTATTACATATGAAATGAGCTGGATTACGTTATTAAAACAAGGTGCAAACATAATTTGGCAGTGCCTGCATATAATTCACTAGGGCAAAAAAGATCATTGTGATTGCACTTGATGTAGAATTTTGCGGGCCTCTGCCAGGATTATCTTGTTCTGGATTCTGCTGATGACACTCAGGTGCTGAAGTGGCTTTACAGTTGGCTGATTTCTCACTGAGCAGCTGTGCAGTGCTCACAATGAGTGGAACCTGTGGTTGGTTGGCCTCTGACTTTTAAGAAAGCATTTTAGTGACTGACTGCTGTAATTCATCCTACTGCTACCTTGCAAACTGGCCTCAAGAAGGATGTTGTTTGGAATCTCTTAGACTTAATACAAAATCACCGGCAGAAGCATTTTAAAGAACAAAGCTCAATGAATTGGTTAAAAACTTCATGGCAATGCATGTTTTTGTGAAGAAGGAAACTATCTCAGTCTGGCCAGCTGACAAGGCAGCCTTGCTGGTGTTTGAGGTCTGGAGTGTTTGAGAGAAGTCATGACATTGTGGTAGTGACCTGTGGCTCTTCATTCAGAGACCATTCTTCTAAGGATGCCTTACACTTGCCTGTTACACTAGTTCTGCTAAAACCTACTCAGATTTCCCCCACTCTTTGCCTCAGTGTCTTTGGCTCTGACCCTGTGTTCAGGCAGCAAGTTTTCCTGGGAGTTTGGGCTTGTCAAGCTGCGCCAGGATCAGATCCTTCAAAAGAAGGGGCAAGGAAGGAGCTTGCAGGGAATTAATCTGCCACTCTTTGCCATTACTCTCCCCACTAATACCTTCTGGTCTGGCTAAATCTCACATCACGTTTTCATTTCCCTTCCAGACAGTTGTGATGGTTACACAAGTTCAGCTGCTTTTGTTAACTTCACACAATGCCTGACCTTGAATTCTGTCATTTCATCGTCTAGCCCTTGTATCTTACAAGAAAGGGAGGACAAGTGCCTCCCATCATCTTCCTTATGCCTCTAATTATTGTATCGTGTCTTTTTTCTGCAGTTCCTCCCTAATGTAATCAATCTCCATCTTTCCATTCTTGCCTCCTGTGAGAAATCTTCAAGCCCCTAATTTTCCTTTCATTTCTGGACTTCTGCTGGCTCCTTTTTAAGCAGTGTACTTCTGAAGTTGCTTTTTCAGCCTGATCTGAGAGGATGCACACTTGGCTTTCAGCAGCCTGAGAGGGGGCTCGAGATTGTTAACTTCAAATGCGGCGCTTTTTGGCAGGGCCATTATCCTGACATCAGAAGTCGCCGGCGCCGAGGGCTGGAGAACACAGGGAGTGTTCAAAGATGTTAATGGGGCCTCCTTACAAAAGGCTGCAGCCTGGACTCTGATCCTCCACCTGCCTCTTGTGCAGCAAAACAGACACGTGGTACTGAGCCAGAGCCCCAGATGAGGCTGCCATGACTGCCCTTCTCAGCACCGCCTTGGCCTTCTTTCCTGTTCTGTATTCCACTTTACATTGAGATTTTTTGTTTTCTTCCTGCCTGCTCTATGCCATGGCTTTCTACGACATATGTCACCTGATGGCTGAGCTCTTTATCCACAGTGTTGTCTTTTTTCTTACTTTATTAGAGCTTTTGTTACGAACAGATCTGAGCCTTGGCACCCTGGTGCCTGACCATTTGTGTGCTCTGCCTGTGAAGATGCTGGCTTGGACTCATTATCAATTCACACGGCCTAATGATTTCCTGTCCTGGGTGTCCTGCAGTGACACACCTGTGCCCTATTCCAGGCCTCACTGGGGCTGCTGTCATCTGGGCTGCTTGTTCTTTGGCACATTACAATATTCCCCTCCCACACACTGCCTTCAGAATTTCCAAAGGATGGATCTCACATGTATTTCTCAGCAACCTCTCAGAAGGGGGTGATGCTAATCAGTAGGGGGATTAACATGTACCCAAACTTATTTTGACTAGCAAACTTGATGGGTTCATTTTAATTAAGCAGTAATTTGGAGCAAATGAAAAGATAAGAGGTAGCCACTGTGGCGTTTGAGTCATGTTATTAGGACTGGCTCTGAGCTGTTTTCTGATTGCTGCTATTTACATTCCTCAGTTCTGATTAGACTTTAACTCTTAGTGAGACTGAGCAGCGGAAGCAGAAGAGAGCTAAGTCAGGTAAGCAGAGGCACAGTCCAGAACTGCAGAAAAGGGTTTATGTTGTTTTCTGAAGGTGGTAAATAGGACCCTGGCTGCTCACATTACTTACCTGGTTTTGCCTGTGGTCTCCTTTCCCCCACCTCTGACTGGCTGAGGGCATTTTATTAATTCAGGACCTGATAACCAGAGTGCAGGTGAGTCTCAGTCTCTGTGTAGTCAGGATGGGATGCACCTGGAAGTGTTTCTTCCTCAGCTTGTTTGTGAGTTTTCTCTCTTCACAGCCCATTCCAGCCTCCTGTCAGCACAGCCTGGCACAAGAACAGATGAATGCTGCAGAAGGGGTAAGAGCTCTGTTTGTTACAGCTGTTGACAGCTTTGGCCCTTGGTGCACACAGAATTCCTACTGCAGCCCAGCCCGGCACTGCCCTTGCCTGGCTCCCGCACCAGCAGGGACGTGTCTGCCTGCCAAAAGAAATCCAGTTGGGATGCAGTCCTGGCAAACAGCTGTGGTCACTGGGAGTGCCTTGTCTTCACATGATGGGAACCTCACAGGGAGAGCCTGGCCCCTGGGGCTGCTGAGCAGCCCTGGTCTGGTTGGTTCCCATCTGCTTTCTGCTCAAAATGACTCAAATTGCATTCAGCTGGCACGGGGCAGAACTTGCCCAGCCTTGGTAGCAGGAACTCACACCTTTGGTGTTTGCTGCAGCCACTTGATCCTTTCCTCACATGCAGACCACAAGCTTGTTTTGCCTTGGTCTTTCTGCTGCAGCTTTCCTTTTCTCTGTGGCTACTGGAAGTGGTGACTGGCAGGTGACAAATGGCACTGGTGATCTGATCTGCTTTGGTCCTTTTGCCCTTCTCCCATGCTGCTTGCATTTCAGAGAGTTGTACGTAGCTGACAAGAGGGAGACGAGAGCTCAAGCACCTCTGGCTGACATTCTGGGCTTCTGGCAGAGCAGTTCAGACTTGCTGTTGGGAAAAGCCCTTCCAAGAGCTCAGCCTGTGGGTGGCTGTGTTTAGCCTGAAGGGGCTCTTGGTTGGCTGTTAGCCTGGCTCCAAGGCTGGTAACATTCCCTGGGGGCTGGTATGGCAGTTGGGAGCTCCCTGTAATGGAGCATGGCAGGAGCTGCTGGACGAAGGGAGGTGACCCTCCCCACCCCAGCAACAACCACGAGTGCAATTTTTGTATTCCTGAATGAGAAGTGTAAACTCCACCCAAAGGCTTTACACAAACCATGCACCTTTGAAATACTGTAAACAATCTAGGAGTAGAAGTTGGGAAAAAAGAGATTACACCAACTAGTATCAATTCTTTCCTTTATTTTCTTTCCCTCTGTTTTTTGGTTTTTTTGGTTGTTAATGGGGGCTCGAAACAGCCTCACTTTAAGATGCCTTAGCTTTGTGATACTGATTAAGGATACCTGTGGAAACAGGACATGGTTAGCACAGGAGTGTGTGGCTCACCCCAGATCAGCCTTCATTCTGAGAGACAGGTAATGACTCGTTAACAAACCACACACACACTCAGCCCACATTTCCTTGACACTGAATCTGAATATTTGTCACTATTTTAAAAAGTACAATGTTTGATTTGTTGATTTAATCACAAAACAAAACACATGAATGGAAACGCTCATTTACGTGACTGTTGCTTATACACCTACGAGGAAGAGTTGACTATGAATGTCCACACGCAGTTCCTTCATGAGAGAGAGTGTGCTCTTACCAGGCCCTTCCAAGGCAAGAAAACATTCAGGACTGAAACATGCTGCCCTTGAATTCACCTTTGGGTGATGGAAAAGGGGCATAAGGGGATGGGTCAGGGCCCAGGCTATTTGAGGGGCATAATTAACCAAAAACTGTGGCTTTGCCTGTGCTACAACACACACAGTTTGTGTATGAAGGACTGAGGTTGCATGCAGCTCTGAAGTGGTTTCTATTGAAAAAAAAATGGTTTCTATGCCCACCTGCATTATGCACACACTGTGGTGCGAAAGGGATTCTGGAAAAGAAGTATAAACTCTTTTAGAGGAGGATTTATGTGATAATTTTATACAATACATGTAGTAAATAGAGTACTTTTGTTACATGTTTTTGTAACAATCCTGGTACTGTGGGGAATAACTGATGTAGATAGTTGAACTGTAGAACTGTAAAAAAACTGAAAGCCCTTCCCCCCCCAGGTAATTACAGAAAACAAAACCTGATTCTCAAAATTTCAATTGTCATGTCTTTTAATGCAAGATTTGCAACTGAAGTTAAAGCTTTAGGAATGGGTTTAATTTTTTTTTATTAATAAATAAAGTAGTTTGTACTTCATTGAAGACTTGCCAACTCTGCAGACTTATAAATAATCTAATTTAATGAGTTTTCTCTGTCTATCTACAGCACTAGACATAAGATTACAAACATCTGGTCAAACCCAAAGGTGTGTGTGCTGTTGGAAGTTCTGTGTAACTGGTTTTGGATGTGATTGTGACAGAGCTCCTGGAGAGAAGAACGTGAGAGAACAAAGTATCTAAATGAACAACAGCATTTTAAACTGAGCTAGTATTTCCAGCCAATCCGGCCTGGTGTAGCTGAAGATTGCGAGGCTGAAGATACATCTAAGCTTGGGATTTTGCTTGAGGTGGTGCTGTCTGAGTGGGAAAGGTGAAAGCACAGAAAGATTTCAACATCCAGTGACAGCCAATGTCCTTAGTTTTCCTCCAGCCAGTCACAGTCCTACAGTCTTTCTCAGAGTCAGATGCTGTGCTCCTTGCTGGGAGTGCTGCAGCTTTGTGCCTGTCACTGGCAGCCTTGAGCAGCGTTCAGGGCAAGCCTTGCAAAAATCCCACACTCCCCCTCATTTCACAATAAATCACCCAGGCAAGAGTTTTTCCTCCCTCATTGAACTTTTTAAGTGATGGGTTTTTTCCACATACATGGTAAATCTTGATAGAAAGCATTTAACAATGTGCACTAACAAACTTATACAACATATACATTACATATATATATTATATATATAGAATGTTCTATATACAAACATATACAACCTTTTAAATCTCTACAGACTACAAGAAAATTGATAATTATAGTCACAAGTAGTGAGCCTAACAGAAATTGTAATTGGTAACTGTCTGGAAATATGTAAAATATGTAAGAGTGGAAAGCTGTGACCTGATAGGGAGTACTAGAGAAAAATTGCTTAAAAATCTAGTATTAAAAATTGTAAGTTGGAGGGCTGCTACATTCTCGTTTCTCTGTTGCATAAAAATGCACATCTTCTGGCAGGTTTTTTTCACCCTGGTGTTAAACTAGGGACAGTTGGCAGCCAGAGTCAGTTGGGCCTTGTGTAAAAGACTTTTTGAGGATACTTTTTTCTCTGGGTGAACTGCAGTGATCAGCAGTTAAAAGTTGCTCTTAAATTTTCTTCAAAGATCTCATTATTCCAATCAGCCTGTGGGGCTGCTTCTGCCTGCCACACACCAGGGGAGAATGGAAAATAAGCTGGCTGCTGGACAGTTGGAATGCTGCCCCAAATGATTCTGCTGTCCAGAGACCAGTGTGTTTGGATTATAGGCCAGAACACAGGCCCAGGGAATACAGGTTTAAACTGAAGATCAAGTTGCTCTAATGGTCTCCTTTAGTTCTCATTCTCGATGCCTGGTTAGGGCAGTGCTCCCTCACAGGCACAAGTGGTTACTTCTGTGACCCAGCCCCTGGAAGGAATTCCCCAACCCAGTTGCTATTGGCATTAGAGTGGCAAGTTTGGCATATCCTTACACACACACACACACAGAGAAATCCTCTTGGCTCATGGACAACTCCAATTCCTCAGCTCTCAGCAGCAACCCAGGCATTGTTCAGGCTTTGACCTTTTTCCCCGCAAGTTTCTACAGTTCTGGCAACACAGAGCAGTTTCTCCTGTGCCAGAGGAACTCGTGGAGTCTCATTCCCAGTTGAGCTAGACCTGTCAGGGCCATCATTTTGATTTCTGCCTACAGCAAAATGTAAAAATCCTGTAAATCATGAAATTCTGCTCTGCTACAATGGGAATTTAAAACTTAACAGCTCAAATCTCTTCCAACCCTTTAACTTGTGCAGTGGGCCAATTGTTAGGCCAGACTTTGGATGGTACAACTTCCTGGGTTGTATTTTATTGTAGGTAAAGGAAGGAGATGGAAAAGACATCTTGGAGAAGGAGCATCTGAACACTCTGATGATACAAACACCAGTGAAGTTAAGGTCTAGGTGGGAGTGGGATGGTGCCTGTCTCCATCAGGATTCCTTGAAGGGATAGAGGATGTTACGTTTCTTTAACAGAAAAATTTTAAAGGCAGTTTTTCCAGTTTTTCCTCACTTGCTTTTTTCTAATTTGAAACTATGTCCAGACACATGAAAACAGGCCTTCAGTGCCTTGTTTCCAAGCCAATCTTGGAAAAAATCTCTAACCTAAGACTTGACCTGTGTGGCAGTGATTGTTGTAGGATAGGGTGCAGCATTCCAGCAGGATAGGCAATAAATCCAGCTTGCTGTTCTCTTCTGTGGCTGCAGGTTGCAGAGTTTTCTGCAGCATTCACTGCAAAAACCAAACAAGCCACTTTGAAGAAGAAACTGCCACTTTGTAGCAGTGTGAGCAGAGTACAAATTGCTACTCACCCATGGTGTCACTTTATATGTGTTCCATATGTATGTTGACAATGGTTTTCTGTGTTCCTTCCTGGCCCACTGTGTAGTCTTCCTGCTCTAATCTCTCTCACACAGGTTTTGGGGGGGTTTCTTTGCAGGTCCCCTCTCATAATTTCAGCTGAGCACTTAAGCTGCTCTGCAGGCTGCTAAGCAGGCTCTGTGAGCAGTGTTTGACAGGACTGTGGTCTCCCATCTTGCCATTCCTAACCTGAAGATCCTTTCCAAAGCTGGTTTTCTATTCCTGCCACAGGGAAATAAGGCAACCAAGTGATACAGACTCCATGGGGATGAAAAGTGCCACAGCCTCCCTTCAAGGACAACAGATGTATCTAGAGCACATTTTAAAAAGTATAGATTAGGATGATGTGTCATGTGCTCTGAATTGCACATAAACCATCTATGCACAGTGCCTGTCCAGCTACCTGCAAAATCGTTACATTTTGGGGATAGGATTTTAAATGTATTTATTTTTCTGGTAGGAGTTAAAGAGCACTGCTTTTCAGCAAGGCTTTTCAAGGGAAATAAATAGCAGATAAGAAAATGCAGCTCAACTCAATTTTATGTGGAGAACAGTAGCAAACATGCTTGAAATGTACTGGCCTTTTATAATGTCACTTTTAAAAAATAAAGATTTTTGTCATTTAAGGTGTTTTTTCTTTTTTTTTTTCTTTCCCAGAATAGAAATAAATCCCATTTTTCTTCGGTCACAACATGCTTCCTTTCTCTTTTTTTTTTTTTTTTTTTTTTTAAGTTGGCAATTAGTCATGCAAAGTTTTATTAAGTGCATTAACATTCGAGTTTGTACAGAATATTTTTAACCAGATGCACTCCCCACAGTTCATACCTACAGCTTCTGAAAAACTACATGCCACAGTGATGGTTGAGTTCCTTTTGGGAAAAAATTGGCCACCCCATGAGTAAGCTGTTGGAAAGACCCTCATGATTCCAGCTTCCATCCCACGGTCTGTAAAATTTCTCCTTGACGTCCACTGTCATGAATCCAATAATAGTAACAGGAAAACATCTTCTAGGAGAAAGAATTGTCTCTGGCCAGTGACTGGTAGATTTGGGAATAAAGGTTGCTTCCCTGAACAGTGTTCTTAATAAAGCCACAAGCAGCTTCTTTGAAAGTTTAAAACTGGTACCACTTTTTGTCCTTGTATTTGAGCATCACCTACAGAGATGGGGAAAAAACCAAACAAATGGCAATCAAACACCACCCTGCATTCGAGAGACCACACATGACCTTGGCCCATTAACTGTTAAACTTCCGAATTAATAAATGCAGAACAATGCCATACTTCACTAACAATGTCAGCAGGTCTTGAGTGCACTGAGATCTCATATTTAATTTCACAGTTATTATATTAAAAAAGCGTTACCTGCTATTGCTGTTTTTAGAAGGTTTTTCCTGAGGAGCGTTAACTACTTTACTTCTTCAAAAATTAAAGGAACTTGCTTTCTATAGGAATAAAAAGACACTTATCTATGGGGCATAGCAGATATGCCCTGACTATATAAACTTCTTGCATTTCAGGGCACGTTCTTTCTGCCTCATGCTTACAAAAGCCAATAAAAATGTAAAGGTCTCGTCCATAGATGTGATGCACATTAAATGAAAAATGTGCATTTTGGGAAGTATGCTTTGATGTTGTTTTATCTTAAAGAAAAATCACTTTAGTTTTCCCAGTCTTAACAGTGTGGGATGGAAAAGCTTTCAATTTCCAGCTCCAAGCACAGGAGCTATTCCTATTTCTGGCAAGGCTTATTCTACATAACAGTACCACAGGGCTGTACTAGTAATGTTCTCCTCTTCCCAGTAAGAATCTGTAAAGGTTCCTATACACTCATCCACCTACCTGTCTTCTGCCCTACTGTATGGATGTGGCTGCATTAAGTGGCTCAAAAAACCAAATCATAAGGAATTAGTGAGAAAGGCAAGATGTTCTAAATTCAGAGGCTAACAATGGATGCTCATTTCTGGAAATGTGAAAGGAAGGGGTGTGCAATGGCAGTTTATGTTTGGCATTCTGATAGTTTGGGAGTAGGAACAATGCCGTGCCAGTTGACATGAACACACCTCCAACACCGTGACTGGGTGAAGGGAGAGAAGGGCACTTGGTTTTCCCAAAGGGAAGCAAAGGCTGGGTGGCAGGGTTGGCAGTTCCCAGTTCCAGGGTGTGGGTGCCAGGGCTCCTACCTCATGTGCATGTTTGGAAAAGGCCTCTGCGCTGGCCATCATGCTGGCAGTCCTTTCATCCAGCTCGCCCAGCTTCTGTCCCCTCTCGTCCAGGGCAATGCGCGCACGAGTCAGGTCCCCAATGACCCCGCCCGCGGCTCCTCTCACGCCTTCAATCCCGCCAGACCCAGGGATGTGCTGGGCAAGGCTGCGAGAGGCTTTTCCTGCTGTGGCCTCGCCAACTGCAAAGGAGCAATGGACAGACAGAGAGACAGGGATGAGCTCCTGGCCTGGCTCTGTCAGTGCTCCTGAATCTTGAGCTGCAGCCCTGCAGCAGCGACACCACTGGAGGGGCACGTGGCACATGTGGAAGGCTTTGCTCTGTCACCATCTGGTGACTGGGCAGCGCAGTCATGTGCCCCCCACTCAGCTGATCTAAAGAAGGAGTTATGGAATGGCAGACAAGGACCCTCCCCTTCGTCCACAAGGTCAACTTTCTCTTTTCATACATCATTTAAATCTTGTGTACTGCTCCATTCCTAGATGACAATGGCAGGGGATCCTCAAGAACGAATTTCTGCCAATAAAACCCCAAACAATAAATTACTTACAAAGCTCCTCTCTGTCAAAAGCTTGTCCGCTTCCTCCAAAAAGTCCTTTGAGAAAGCCTCTGTTTTGGGCTTCTGGTGTTTCCACAGGAGTAAACAAATCCCCAAGCATGTCCTAGTACAGCCAGAAAAAAGGCCATGTAAAAGGTTAGTGAGGTGAAAGCCACTCTAGGTGATTTCTTGATTTTCATCAACAAGCCACATGCACTGGATCTAATCAACTAGTTTTGAAAGAGTCTGTTGTGTGAACCATATGGTGTAGGTAGTATTTGTATATTCTGACAAATGCTTGGGCTAACTAGACTTACTCATGCTTTCAAATGGACTTGGTTTGTCACTGCCCAGTCCCATGTTTGTTACCAGAGGAGAAAAACTGCAGTTAATACAGAATGAAAATACCAGTGATAAGGTCCCATTTTGCTTAGAAACAGCAAAGGTGTTTCTAAGGTGGCACTACAATTGAATAAACAATTTGTTGTGTATTATGTATTTTGCTTTAGTGATTGCCCATCCAGGCTGGGCAGTTGCTCTGCTTTCTTTTTATAGCACACCTGAGTTCAGTGCTTGCCAGCAATTCAGAGTTTGGTGGTTTGTCATTTGATTTTCTTTTCTTTTTAACCAAAATTCATCACCTTCCTACAAGCCTCCCCTGCCCCATTAGTGTGCCATCAGCAATGCTAAAAAAGCATATCTGCTGAAGGCACTGCTCTGGTGCCATATCCTGGAGCAGTCACTCCAAACAAATGTCAGGCTCAGATTTATTTGCAGCAGTACCAGGAAAAGCTGGCTCTCTGGAAAAAAAATTGATGGGAAAAGTGTGCAGTCCCATTAGTGTTTGAGAGCAGGGGGCTGTGTGCACTGGGAACAGCTTCTGCCCTGTTGCTCGGCTCTGTGTTTGCTCAGCCAAGCCTCAGCAGGCAGATCCAGCTGCTGTTCCTGGGGGCTGGGAATGCAAGGACAGTGCTGTGATTCACAGCCACTGCTCCTCTGCACTGTCACCTGCTTGGGGGAGAAAAATTACTGCAGCCCTTGGAGCCTAAGTGGAGCTCTCATGCAGCCCAGCTTTGTTTTCCCAGGTAGCAGGTGATACTGGGTCATCTGCTCTCTGTACACACATAATGACCATGCAAACCCTTTTTGGCATAAAAGCCAAGTTAAAAGCAGCCATAGTCCAGCAGTACAGAGAAGCAAGGGCTGTGTATCCTTTTGCTTGGTAGTTGCATGATGCTGTTAAGGCTGGTCAAAAAAAAAAAAAATCTAGCTTGTAACAGCCTCTTGCTGTAGGTCCATAGTCTAAGATGCATTGGTCAAACCTTTAGATTATTTTAAAATTGTCTCCTTTCAAAATACTCTCCTCTCTGGTGCACAAAAGCTGGTGTGCAATGCTCACTGCTCAAAGTGCCTTTCCAGACTTGAGACAGACAGTGCTGTGATGTGAGTTGAGCAGCTCAGCACATGCTATTCCCCAGGGCATAATGAGTGCTGGCAGGACCATTTCTTTTATACTTCCATTCTGGTTCACTGCTAATTATATAACCCAGAACTTATTTCCCCTCTTTTGGTTTTTTTTTTTTATCTTTTATTATTCATGTTTCTCCCTGTAATCTCTCACAGTTCCTTCTCTTCAGTAAGTGACATTTTCATTTGCATTTTCATTGTAAAATAACCAAACTAAACCAGCCCATCTCTGACATTGCAGACTTTTTGCACAGGTGTAGGTGACAGTGCATAAAAAAGCCCAAAGAACAAGAGAGCTGCTGACATCTCTCCATTGCTTTGGCACCATTCAGTCAGGGCAAGTGGAGAGGAACAGATCTGTCCCACCCCTGCAGCACTGTCCTTATCAGGGCCAATTTACCCCTGATCAGCAAGGCCACCATCCCTCCCACACACGGGCACCAGAGTGAGGTGTGAGCCCTACCTGCAGGTTGTCACACATCTCCTGGCTGTACGTCAGGCGCTGGATCTCTGTGGGAGAGCTCAGGTACAAAGCCTGCCCTTCATTAGTGAAACAAAAGGTCCGTGCTATCCTCATGTCTGTGACAGGCAAATAGTTGATGTCCAGCAGAGGGCGAAGACTGGGCAAGCTGAGGAGAAGCAGATTCCCAGGTTAGTCACCAGCTGCCACACATGGTACACCTGCTCTGTGCCTGCATTTTAAACCAACACTTCACTTTATGCTCTTCATAACTGCAGCAGTTAAAGTACAGCTCTAAGCTGAAAAATTCTGCCATAACAATGCTGTGTTCCCATTGTATTTTGTTTGCTTGCATGGAGAAGTTTCAGCTGCCTTGCTTCCCTGGCCCCTAAGGCTTCTGCTACTGTCTGGATAAAGGATGTGGCATGGGATGGCTTGTGCCACATGGCTGGGTCGTTTGCAGGGCAAGGCCTGCAGGGACATCTGTAGGAAAGGGCCTGGCAGGGCCCCGCTTCCACCCTGTGGACAAAGGCTCCAGCATCGCCTTTGCTGTCTCCAGCTTCCCGTGGTTTGCTGTTTTGGACAGTACTTTCCCAAATTTAAATGGTCTGGCCAGGGAAAGAGGGTGCAGCAAGGTGAAGGTGCAAGTACAGGGCTACTGCACAGTCACTGCGGGAGGGGACAAGGAAGGGAAACCAAGGGAAACCAAGTGCTCTGAACAGAAAATCTTCAGAAGTGCCAAGAGTGGGACTTGGTACTTCATAAAGGATAAACAGAACCCTTTCAGTGCCTGAGTTCTGTATTTCTTTATACCTGACCCACCATAACTGTGCAAAATTTTTCAGGGCTTTCTTTCATCATAGTTAAAAATCACCAGCCATCAATTGTCACAGGTAAGGGACTACTCAAAGAAACCAGGAGCTTGTTTTACTGTGCACCTGCCTGCCTTAACTCCCCATGTGGAGACAGCCCAAGGACGAGGTATGGCTGCGTCAAGGCAGGGAATTAAACACACCCACCAGGGAGTTAATGCAGAGCATCAGGCACTGTGGAGCAAACACAAGTGGAATATGACAGCACTGTGCCACCTCTTTGCTTAGTTTTGCCACAAGATTAGTTAGATAAGTACCTCAGTGTCATGATGTGCCCATTAGCACAAAAGCACGCCAGACAGACGCTGTTACAGAGGGTGACCACATCTGCTCGCAATAAAAAGGACGTTTCGGTGATGTTGTGGACATAAAGACATGTTTGGGAAGGCAATGAGAAGACTTTGGCTTGTTTTTCTGAACAAATGACTGCAAATTGATGATCACCCATGTCCTGGGAGGAGGAAGGGGAATGCATGACAAGTTTCCTTTTCCTTGTTTTGTCACCGTCATCAGCACTGTGTGGATCCCTCCATACTTCATAGGGCCGATGTGTCAATGTCCCCATGCAGTCCAAGCAGGCGAAGGTCAGCACGGCTCCCTTCAGTGTCAGGACGGTGCCTGCAGAACAGAATTCCTCTCACTGGCACCACGGCCAGACTGGCTGTCAGCACAGCACAGCTGACACCCAGCTTTCGTAAACACAGTGCACACATTGATCCAGCCAAGGTGACAAAGGCGTGCTTGCTCAGTTCCTTCTGACCACATGAGAAGGTGAACAAACAGCCTGCCAGTACTGGAAAGGTCTCAGACAGCTGATATCTATAATGATGGATATAACACATGCTGTTGAAGGTGGCCTGTTGTTTATCTCTGCATTATGCTAGTAGAATATTTATTCCCCACCAGTAAAATTGCTCCAAGTCTGGTGACCTTCCAGCATTGTTTTTCTAAACAAACTAGGGTGGGAAACCTCTGGTTCTCTGCATTCTCTATTTTTTTGTCCATTTTTAAAGCACATGTTGCCTCTCCTCAGACCTGATCTCTCAGCCCTCTGTTCTCTCTGCTGTACCATCTGTCACTCACTCAGCCAAGGATTTCTCCTGGTACAGCAACCTGCCAACATTTTTGTTTCCTTTCCTGAACTCCCTTCTGCTTCTCTGCAGCTTTCTGGTACAAAGACAGACAAACTGTTTGCAGAATCCCAGACAGAGTTGTAAACAGGACTGTAATTTCACAATATGAAGGAACTCTGCTAATTTCCCTGTCCTCACAAGAAACATGCAACTTTACCTGTTACACAAGGCAACTTTTGGAACTAGCACAACCAAACTGTCTCAGTCCATTAAGTTGTTGGTCCCTCATGAGCATCTTTACCTGTGTGCCCTCCACCCAGTGAGTGACCACTGCCTGATTTTTGGAGACATTTCTGCCCAAAAGGCCATACAAAATCATGCAGTTATTGCCCCATTGTACCAAGACAGATAAAAAGCAGGAAAAGAGCTGCACTCTCACCACTTGGTGACACCACGACTGGCTCTGACTGCCGTAAGTTGTCACTAGCAGGCAGATTAAGGGACAGGATTATGACCATTCCGAGGCCTGTTCCGACCCAGAGACAGGAGGAAACAGCAGAGTCGTTCTTTCGGGCAAAGGACTCCATGAAGTACAAAGCTGTGATTGCCTCCTTTGAGTCCCTGTCGATACTGGACACGCTGGAGCTTCGGGAACGGCTGAAGGAGTTTTCCCTGTTTTCTGCACAAATAAATACAAGCAAACAGGCATAAATTACTGCTCCGGGAACAGGCACAAGCCTGGAGCAAATACAAACTCCCTGCAGAGTACAGAAAATAAAGTTTTCTTAACCTGAGCAAACATTCCGACCCTAGCATCATACCTAGCTTGCTGCCAGTGTATAAATAAGTGTGGAAAATGCTGTCAGACATCATCAGTTAGATCTGCATTAGAAATAGCTGCCTATTATGGAGATTAGCATGGACTAATTAGAATTTACAACAGCCTTAGCTCAAAGGACTTGTTCTAAATAGCACAAAATAATTTTAGACCCATATGTTACCAATGCATTTAGAATTAATCCATGTATCTCATTGCTGCAGGACATCAAGGGAGATGTCATTACCAGCTTCAGAGCACATGTCCCCTGCTCCGCTCTTGCTGGCATCCCTAGGACACGCTAGCACTACATCCAAGCCATCATTTATTGTGAAGGTATTAATAACTGCTCCCTGGGGAAAAGACACCCATTGCTGAACTAAACCCAGTCTCCAAAACATTGCAGGGTACAAATCCACTCTGGCTTTCCAGGGGGTGAAGTGACAAATCTGCTCTGTGCCCTTGGCAACAACTGCAGAGTGAGCTGGCACTGCCGAAGCTTTAGCAGGCAGCTTTGAGAGCCAGCTGGAGACAGAGCTGTGCTCTCCCCACTGCAAGTGCCCAGGTACAGAGACTCTCTCTGAGCTTTTCAAAGAGAGGTAACAGTGAACAGGCTAAGGAGCTCTGCTTTGCTTTGCCTAGTGCCAGGCAGGAAGCACGAAGCTGTGTAAGGGAGCTCCTGGCATTAGCAGGAACATCAGAGGCTATAAAGCACAGAGGGCTAAATAGTTCCTGAAGAGTCAAGGAGCCAGAGGGAAGATGGGAGTAGGGCTGGCTGCTGCACAGCACTGGCAAAACAACTTATGCCAGCACTGCTCTTTACCAACCTGTAGTTAAAAATGGGATCAGATCATTGGAAACCCCAGATGCTCTTTGGCAACAATAATAACCGGAGGTGGAGAAATAGTTGAAGGTACTGGATCTGTGATAAAGGTCTTGCTCCTGAACCTATCATTATGAAGCTGATCTGTATCTGGTACAAAATTGTCCTTTTTACAGCTCAGAAGAGTCACCTCTCCAGAGCCAACAGAAGTGTCTAAAAAGAGGAATAGTTTCTACCATGATTGAAGAATAAAATTAGAAAATTACTTACTCATGTACTCCAGCTTAAAACTGAGCTAATCCTCACACTGTATACATGGTTCCTGTGCTCCACCAGAAGAGCAGCTTTGCCAGTGAATCTCTTCATCAGACAGCAGACTGCAGCATTGCATTCCCCTGCCCAGATGCCCCAGTTCAAAGTCATCCCCACATTGCAGCTCGCTGGGGAAGACCAGAGAGAACCAGGGCAAAGCACTGCTGGAACCACACCAAGTCTTTCTGCACGTGCTTCTGCCTTAAGTGTTGGCACACAGGGTTGGGGCAGATTCTCCTGCTACTCTTTCACACTTGGGCCCCTTCTGTCCTTGGAGGGCATTTGTAACTTGCCAAAGAGGAGTTTCACAGGCCAGCTCTCATGGAAGAGAAGCTGTCTTGGGTTATG
>VYXD01012055.1:0-131707 GCA_013397195.1 Hylia prasina | reverse complement strand
ATTTTTAATATTCCTAGTAAAGAACTGTTATTCCTATTCCCAAATCTTTGCCTGAAAGCCCTTAATTGCAAAATTATAATAATTAGGAGAGAGAGGGGGTTACATTCTTCATTCCAAGGGAAATTCCACCTTTCCTTGGCAGATAATTGTCTTTCCCAAACCAAGACAGAAGCTTATGTCTACTGGAACTTCCAAGTGCTGCCCTCGCCCCATTTCCACTTTCACATGGGCAATGTTGTAGCTCTCTAGTTTTGTCTCAGCACTGGTCCATGTAGCTGCATAAACTGGGATTGTTGGCACATCCACAGACACAGCTGCTAATACCTTGAGAATTAGTGTCTCCCAGAACCCCAAGTGCTTTTTACTCCTCCTGCAGGGAATGAGTTGGCCCAGCTCCTTCCTGAGCACTGACAGCTGACAGGTAAAGAAAGGAAGACAGGAATTTCAAGCTAGAAATCATCAGGGCTCCACATATATATATATATATATAAATTTTTTTTTCCTCCCAAAGGGTACCTAATCCTTAATAAAAATGCTATTATGTAATTAATCTTCTCTTTAACAGGTGTATTAATATCACAGTCACATAAAATTCAAATATGGTGGTGCTCAAGCTAAGAAAGATGTTGAAAGGGCAAATGCAGTTAGTGTAGGCGACATACACAGAACTTAAAATATATGATGTGCCATTTGCATGTGTCATCAAGCTTTCTCCCTCCCTAAATTAACAAGAAATGTTCCTCACTCCTGTGCAGTACAGTTAACTAATACATCTCTGCAAAACTGACACTAACAGATGTAATCTTCAGGATACTTTTGGGAACATACTGTGCCATCTTCTACTAAATACACTACTCAAACTGAAATTCCAAAGATCAGCAAGACATATGCCAAAATTTGATGTCATTAAACACCTCTGAACAGTAAAGTCTGCAACTGCTATGTGACTTTATTGGCTGGCCCTAAAGGTAGAAATCTCTCCTCTTCCTAGATTTCAGGATAAAATTTAGTTGAGTCTTGTTCCCTGGGACTCTTTTCTCAAAGAGATTCTACCCCAAATTCTTCATCTAGAAAGCATGCCACTGTTCCTGGAGAAACTCAAAAGTACTTTCCTTGGGAAGTTTAAAAAATTTGCCAAATCCTTTGCTAGTATGATTTCTATGTCTTAAAATGACATCCTGTCTTCTCAAAGTTGATTTGCCAGTCTGCAGCAATCCTTAACCCAACCACCATATTCCAGGTTTTCTGTTTTATTCTCCTTTTCTCACTCTGCATGATGAGTGCAGCTACATCTTTCTGCAGGAGCCTGAACTAGGACCACTTCCTTGTGATGTAGGTCAGAGGTGATTTGGACTCTGAGCTTCAGCCAGGGGACAGGACGTTCACCTGTGAAAAGCTCCTCAGAAGTTTCCCTCTTCTCCTCCTCTGGGGAACATCCTGCTACATGGCACTGTCTCATAAATGTGCTCCTGTCTCTAGATTGCTTCCTGCTCTGAGGAAGCCCAATATTCCCTTTTCTCTGAGAGGCACATATCCAACTCCCAGGATCCATGAGGCACCCCACAGCCCCTCATACCACCACATCCTTTTCCCGCTTCCTCTCGCACACCCAGATTTCTTGGCTTTTCTTTTCTCCTATATAGGTCTCCAGGCTGCTTCGGCAGCTGGCAGCAGAGAGCATCATCAGAGGGATCCAGTAGCCCCTAAGAGCTAAGCAGTGACTGTAATTTGGGAGATGCTGCTGTTGGATGATAAACAGCTCTGTGCTAAAGCATTACTACCTGCAGTCAGTGCATTTCAAAAAGCTGCATTCCATGGGTCAAGGTCACACAGAATAAACACCACTGCTGTCCTAAGCGTAGCTCTGCTTACTTCAAAATGTTTTCATTCAGCCCCATCCTATGCTCAGTT
Organism: Hylia prasina; assembly: GCA_013397195.1. Taxonomy (NCBI): domain Eukaryota; kingdom Metazoa; phylum Chordata; class Aves; order Passeriformes; family Sylviidae; genus Hylia; species Hylia prasina. The sequence continues at coordinate 129,796 of VYXD01012055.1, read as the reverse complement.
TGGGTTAATGAGCTGCAGATGGAAATTCAGGAACCAATTTCCTTTGTAACCCTGGACTGGTTGTTAAATTCGGGTGATGAGCCAGCAGCGTACAAACAGAAGCTTTATGACTTAAAAGCAACCAAATCCCCTCTAGGTTGCTTCCCACCTCATGGAAAAACACACAGGACACTTCAATGCACATGCAGGTAAAAAAGGAAGCCAGTGCTTTTGAGTCTTCCCTGTGTTCATCCGTATGCGAGCAGTGCGGTGCTGTTCGTCGTGTGAGGATGCTCTGATTCCATGGAAGTGCTGGAGCACTGGGAATGCAACCCACCGCCATAAAGGCACATGCACTGCAAAAGGACAGGAACGACTGAGCCCAACATCATCGTGACATTTACACAAAAGCAGCCCTGAGCAGTTGTTCCAGACCCTTCCTTGCCTGACAGTGTCCTGGCGCAGTGCACTGGTGTCTATGGGAAGATTTAATTTGGGGTTTGGGGGTCTTCTGAGAATTCAAAAGATTGTTTGAGTAAATGATTCCATGTGTTTCAACTGCCACCTGTAAGAACGGAGATTGCAGAGATTTTGGTTTTTTTCTTTTAACTTCCTTTTGCTTAGCAAAAATAAAACCAGAATTTCCTCGCTTTCCCATGGAACTAAAAAAACTCCATATGTATGGTGTGCTCAGGAGAATGTTCTGACTTGTCTATTCTCAGCTGCACCAAAAGCTTTGTAAGGGAAACACATCCTTACACATCATATCTTCCAGGAAATGGTTACTAGAATTTTTATAGAACAGTGGAATTGGGACTAACGTAAAGTGATTTTCTTTATGAAGTTAGGAATCAGGAAAATAGAAGTACCACTTGTTAAGAGGAATGAAAAAAACCCAAACCTACCAGTGACACAAGATCAACATTTTCATAGCAAATATTTACATTCATTACTGAAGAGTTTTGCAATTGATTGTCAGTGTCGTGGATGCTATTTATAGCTTCTCTCCTGGTGTTACAGTAATGAGTAATTGATCTGTTTATGAAATATATACAGAAGTTGACCTTTTTGACATGGAAATCAATATATTCTGGAAAAAAAAAAAAGTGGAATGGTTTATATTCTCCTTGCTTGGAGAACTCTAGAAGTTTTAATCCCAAACACCAAAGCTAACAGAGGCCAATGGAACTATTTAAAACATTTGCCAGTTTAAGACCATCATCTTACATTTTAAGAGAAATCTGTCACTTTCAAAATTATGTAGTCAGGAAAGCATTCAAAGCTCTGAATGTCAAGGGAAATACACAGTAAAGGAATTATATTTACAGCATGAATTTGTGCACAGTAACATCACAGACACACAGAGACCAAACATGGTATTGATGGCAATGCTTCAGCAACACAGAGGAGAAAGGGCCAGGAAATAACACACGTTTAGGACCACTGCACGTTTGCTTGGCTATAAAACCAACATTTTAATGGCAGCACTCTAAAGCTGCATTCCACATGACACAATTCACTAGAAAGCAGCAGAGGTTGTCCTAAGCACATATAATGTGCTAATAATCTGGAACTTCACTGTGAATGGTTTCCTACCAGATCAACTTATTTAAGTTTCCCCAAAATGATGCTGTGAATATACAGCTTGCAGAGCATTTCAGCCACTGTGGCTGTGGCTGTGCTCTCATGGAGCTCACAGCTGTGGGATGCTTGACCATCCCTGGAGGAAGTTCTGATATTTATTGTCCTGAATTTGCTACAATTACATATAATTACAATTATACAAGGCAGGATAACCTGAAAGGTTTCACGGAATTCTCACTGATACAACATGGATGGAATGGATGGCAAATAAAGGCTTGAAAGAGAAAACAGATTCAGGAAAGTAGACCTGGATCTTCGGTATTTCCAGAGTATAGTAAAGTTGAGGCTTATGTTAGTTCAGCAAGTTTTAAAAACAGAAAGGAAATGTCAGGGCAGAATTACTGTTCATGTTGAAAAAAGCAGAAATAATTTCCACAAAAATGCAAAAGATCTTTGCAGTAAGAATCTATCAAGCTTCCACATTTAATTGTACGAACCACTTCCCTTGACTTACACAAGCAAACTGTCTTTAACGTCACTAAAAGCTCAATTTGGACTTAGTTTATGAGCTTGGGGGGTTGTTTTTTAATCAAAGACATCACAATTCTCTAGAATTGAAACCCCAACCTGAATTATCCATTCTGCTGAAGCATCTTTCATAACACTAACAGTTCAGGAAAGAATAACTCGTATAACTTTTATACATGGAAGTACCCAAGAATAAAGTGGAGACAAAGGCATTGTGGAAGATGATGAAACCATGGCACAGCAACATCTCTGCCTCCACACCTTTCTCACCTGGGCCACCCATGGTGCTGGGGACCTCAGCCTCATTCCCAGGCTGTCACTGGGGTGAAAGTTCAGACACCTGCAAAACTTGAACCTCCAGAGGCACTAGGAGTGGAAGAGACAGGCCAAGGGAAGTGACCATGGATATAGCAAAACACTTTGGGTTGGTCTGAAGTGATGGCTAGCAAGGGAAAAAAGCTAAATTTGAGTGTGCAGGGCCTAACTCCCGCTCAAATTCAACATGCCTAGAGTATAGTGTGAAATTAGCTTCACCTGGAATCAAGTCATTATTTAAACAAAAACTGACTAAACTGACTAGACATTCAGTGACCTGTAAGAGCAACAATATTTTTATTGAGTTGGTTGTTTTAAAAACAAGGAAAATTTGCAGATTCTCATAAGAAACCAAGTCAATACTAGTAGAACCTCACAGGAAAAGTACTCCAAGGAAAGTAAGAAACACACTTTTTAGATCTAGAACAAGTCTTCTCTGCAACATTTTTATCTGCTCCTCTGCACAGACAAGAAATATAGTGACAAACAGAACAGTTAGTGGGGACTGTGGTTTTCCATAATGTCTCTAAGTTTTTTCCTGTTATACGAGTCTTACCAATTACACTGATGGCAAAGTAACTTCAAACACTATCAAAACTGAAATGATTTATAGGAAGAATCACCATCAGACCCTCCCTGAGAAATCAATCAATCAATCAATGTAAGGGTTTTTCCATGTGCATTGAAAGTCCAGCTGTGAAAAGTCATGGCAGTCAGGGGCCTTGTGAAACGTGGCCCCAGGACTGGTGTGCCATTCCCAGGGGATCAGGTAAGAGTCAGTCTGGCTTGGCTGCTTGGGCAAGGAAGTTTACCAGAAATGATCCACTCTGCAACACGGAGAGTATTGGCAAAGGGAATGCTCTGGAGAACATGAGCTGTTCTGAAAACCTGCCGGAGAAGCAATAACCTCCTCAGAGAATTAATTTCTGCAGTTAACTACCCTTGTGATCAAATGAATCCCCAACTGTCATCCTTAAGTCAGACTTCCGCCTTAGTAATTTCTGTCCTGTCTTTTCCTCAAGAGATGCAGATACCTGACTATTCCCTTCCTCTCTGCAGTACCCTGCCACGCATTTGAGCAATTTTGTGCCTTTTTCCCAATATTTTTCTAGATCAAGCAACTAAGTTCTTTTTCTGTTGCCTTGAAGGCCTAGGAAGCATTGCCTTAAAAACCACATCAACCAACACCTTGGCCATCATTACCTACCTCACATCCACACGTGGGCTTCAGACCCAAGAGACTCAAGAAAAAGAGGGCCAGTGATAAAAACAGAAACCTCCCTCTTCTACCCCCACCTTGCCAAATGGGAAGGAAACCTCACAGCCACATTTACTCATCCAGTGCAAAAAAATCTAATGTGTTATGGATGCAGCACTGCTGGAGACAGCTTAACAGCACAGCTATAACTGACAGGAGAAAAATTATATAAATTTAATATAAATTACACAGCAAACATTGCAACACTCAGCACGACAGCAGATGAGTCTGCTTCCTCAGGCAGTGGCTTTTTTTCTAAGATAATTACTCAGTACCATGTTTCAAGACCCCATTTACAGCACACTGGACTTGCCTGGAAGTTTCCATCAGGCTACCTAAAAGGCTTTTTTTAATGGTAATTTTCACAAATACTTTTGATGAATAAAAAAAGTTTAAATTATACAGTATATACAAAATAATGTGTATTTTCCAAAACAAAATCATGCAGATGAAAGAACAACTTATCCCTGAATAACCTGTAGTCATCCTATGCATATACAGACACAGAAGAAAAACCTCAGGTATACAAGTATACTGGATCAGTTAAAATGGAAATGGTCTTGTACTTGCCATAGAATTTTGACAAAGTCATTAAAAATAGTAACTACTTGAGTGATTCATATTGCCAGCTCACAGTGACAATTCAAGTGCTCTGTATCAAATTTTAACTACCGATAATCAAAAGAGTTAAACCAATACCTAACTGCTGAAACGTCATTGTTTTAAAGGAAAGCTAAAGCAAATTCCAAGTCTTTGTTCTTAGCATTCCTAGAAGATTACAATGCACAGCAAAATCTTACTAGGATTCCTTGTTCAGAGGCAATTCTGTAATACCAATATGTAAATGGCCTTTCTAGAACAAGGTGATTAGGCTGGACTAATTAAAAACTACATAATGGGGAAAAAAATAGTGAGAAAGTAAGACAGCCTTCTGTCACTGCTGCTGGAAGTAAATGAATTTCCAAACACAACACTTCAAAGGAAAAAAGCTACTCTGTATTTTCTTCCCATGATGTATGATGGACAGGTGGACATAGGTATGCAGAATGCCCAGATTTCTGTATGGATGCAGACAAGGAGAAAAAATGGCAGCCTCATCCAGCACAAGCCAGAGAGAAACCTTTGGAGAATGCAAAATAGCTTAGAAAAGCAGCATTTGAAAAAAAAAAAGAACCAAAAACCAAGAAGTCTTTAATCTGAAAGACTTCTCATAACAAACAAAGCAAGGAGAAATGTGTGCCAGCACGTGCATCTGTGCACACATCCGTGTACCCACCAGCTACACAAATACAACCACACTGAGCTCCCTCCCACTGCAATTTTATTTTTATTCTTACTGCCACTGTTTTCTTTAATTCAGAATTTCTTTAATTTTCTTTAATTTCTTTCGTTTTCTTTAATTTCTTTAATTCTTAAATGTGAAATTGCAATTAAAAATTCAATCACAATACATGCTTTGTTTTCCTGGGCAGAAAAGAAGCAGATGTTTGGGATCTATTCATCTACACTGCAATTCTTGATCAGGTTGGGATCTCTGCAGGTTTAAAAATTATGATGTTAGCTCTTAGGCTGAGATGGACTATTTTGGGTCTGCGTCACAGTGCAGAAGGCAAACCAGTCGAGCCACACATTTTCCTCAGGAAGCTAAACAAAAATTTAATCCCTATTTCAGTGTTTCTGTGAAGACCTGCAGAAAAAATTGGGAGCTAGTCAGAACCCAGAGCTGAAACTGACTGAAACATGAGCAGTGCAAATGGCTACAGCCCTCAAAGAAATCCACTGAGCTTGGAGACAAAATACATTCCCATTCTACAGAATGTTATCGTGGGTCAGAATCTCTGTAAGGATTTTATTGGCTAAGAAAAATTTGCATTCACATGTATTTTTTTATTACTGTTTAAGAACACGTCTACGTGATAATAAAAAATGTAATTTCTACTCTGTGCAAGAAAACCTTATCAAAGAAACGTAATCATTAACTCCTGAAATCTCAAAAACTTCTTTTCAAAAGGGACTTGAAGTTTAGACTTTAGAAAGTCAGCAATGTAATTTTCTGTATTTGTGGGTTTGTTTAAAATGCCCAAAAATTCTTATATTAGCTCAAGAAATACACTGTTTAATCAAAAGTATATGAAAACGAGATTGTTTAGAATCAGTGATCATGGAATCACAGAGTAGTTTGGGCTGGAAGGAACCTTTACAGGTCATTTGGTTCCAACCCACCTGCAACAAACAGGGACAGCTTCCACTAGGTCAGCTTGGTCAGAGCCTTGTCCAATCTGACCTTGAATGTCTCCAGGGATGGGGCATCCATCACCTCTGTGGGTAACCCGTTACAGAGTTTCATATAAAAAAACCCCTCTTCCTTATAAATAGTAATATACTACTGAGAATTTCCAAGGTTCTAACTTTTTGCTAAAATAAAATATAGAATACTAAGGAATTACAGAATTTTTTACTACAGCCATGAGAGTGGTGCATTTATGAAAGCAGAAGATACTGAGACAACAAGCAACATTTCACAAAGCATAAAAGAGGATGATGAGGAGAGTGGGGAAAACATAGGTTTAGGCAGTAACAGTAATGATGCACCACTCCTCTGCTACTGCTACTTGGCTTTTGAATTATTCTGCTATGAATGCTGGAGAAATAGCAGCACTGTACCAATCTGAGCAGTTTGCAATATTTCAACCTGCAGACAAGACAACTACCCTGCCCTTCCCTCCTCCCCCCATTTCCTTCCTATGATTCATCATTGCAAAGACATTCTTCAAAAATGTTTGTCTATATTAGGAACCCTTCTGCAGAAGTAAAGAGGTGAGAGTCAGCAAAATCTTGACAATCAGCTCACTGGAATGAAGTCAGAAGAATGTATTGTGTGAAAGTTTGTTGAAAATAGACTTGATGAAAATGCTGGAAATACAGTTCCTATTGTACCAGGAGGTCAGATTTGAGTAAGTAGAGTTGGAAATCCAATGCAAGGGGAGAAGATTAATCTATTATTCTAACATATATCTTATGATTACTTACCAAAATGTATTATCTTTTTAATCAAATCATATAGAAGAGGCTGTAAAGAGCAGGAACTGAAAGCATTATTAAAAAAAAAATTCCAAGTATTATCAGTGCCTTGGAGACAGGCTTAAAAAAGGTAAGAACCATTTACCCCAACACAAAGGCTTTTTTTTTTCTTTTTTTTTTTAATGCCTAAGAAGTCCTTCTGAGATAGCGAACTCTAATCAAAATTCTACTCTGGTAGAATAATAAAATCCTACCAAATTCTAACCTGAAATGCTACCTTTGTAGAAAGGACATAAAATATGTACCTTGACTGACCTCATGAGAATATAAAAAGAAAGGAAATAATTTCTTGGAAATACATCTATTGTCTGTTGCAGCATATGCTCCTAAGTAGCCAATAAATTCTTAGCAAAGAGGGGAATTTTTAAATTTTATTTTGCAACAGCTCAACCAGAAGGTTTTGATCAAAGCCACTTTCACACTAGAAACAGAACTCTTATTCTCAGCATATTCTTTCTCAAACCTTTCACCTTTTCTTTCTTTTCCCTCACCCAAGAAATCTTTCAAGCATCATACCACCTTCCACCATATTATTTAGCAGAAAAACCTTTAGAAACACATCAAACCACTTGACAAAACAGTGTGTCTAGAAATTCAGGATACATGAAGAACAATGGAATGTCAGTCATTCCAGGCAGATCAGGCAGAAGGGCTAGAACTCAAAAAACTAGTACTTGCCAACTGAAAAATAGTTTAGACAAGCTGGACAGAAGGCTTTGCTTTACTGAGAGACTATAGATAATCAGAAAGTTATTTTAGTCAACAGAGCTGCTGAAAGGTGACTTGTACACAAATCCACACACCCAAAGACAAACTCCAACCATGCTCCATCACACTACATACTGATATAAATGACTCTGGAAATTGTCTGGCTTGCTCTTGCAACAGTCATTTCACTGACTTTACTGAAAGTTTTAATACTATTTAAGTGATACTTTTAAATAGGAATTTTTAAAGTCAATTAATTCAATTTACTTCTCAAGCCTGAAAGGAAGTTGTGTGATTATCTCTAAAAGAGATACACTTTTATATTAAACTTATTGGATATTATAAATAGCCATGAACAACATGAAGTGAATCTTACATGATACATGCTCTTGCAAATATCACTATTACTAAATGTTTGGTACACAAGAGTCAGTGGGGTCTTAGGGGGCTGTGGGTTCTGCCTGCCAGTGACCCTATTTACTCTGGGAGAATGGGAGGGAAGAAGAAAAGAAGCATAAAAGGAGTAGGTAATACTGTGGCTTTGGCAGGTACAAGTAGTGCTGATACTACAGTGGTATCTGCATACAAGAATTCCAGAAGAGTTTGGTACTACACAGGCTGAAGAAAAACACTCAGCAACAGAAACTACTGTGGCAGTGGTATATTTTTCATCAGGAGCTGTTACAGGACAGTGTTACTTACCATGTTTATGTGGCACAATAGAGAGCTATACGAAAGGGTTATGTTATGCTCACAATCAGTCATCAATGTGGAGGAAAGAAATTGCTATTTTATGTTACCATTAAAATTAAAAAAATCACATCTTCTAGCCATGAGCCACTAATAACAAAGGTATTTGAAACAATTTGCGTTTAAAAATAGAAAGATAGACAATCTGAGTGATATAATTCCCCTTGCCCTGTCTTCGTTAACAGGTGTGGAAATTAGGGTGTACTGATTCCAGCTGTGACTGTGATGCAGACACCCCTGCAGGTGGGTGGGTTAGGATACAAATGCTCCTCACAAGAAGAGGATCAGGGTCATGGTGTTGCTGATTGCCTATCGCACTTTAAAGTGTTAGTTAGCTCAAGGCAATAACCGAGACAAGGACCCTGCTCAACTTCTTCCCTTTCACACCCGGTGAGAAATTCACAAATACCTGGCAAAAGAGTCATTGCCACCCACCTTCTGTGGTGACTGGGAGAGAAATCTCCATGCAGGCTGCAGACTGGGCTTTCCTGAAGGGGGGCCTGCCGGGCCCTCGGCGGTTTGCTCGCGACACATCCGCACTGGAAAGTCGTTTGCCTGAACTGCAGCTCTGGGATGTTGGGCTTGTACAGTGACCATTCACATGATCTGGAAAGCAAATGCAACAAATGCTAGGTAAAGTGTCAGCTCCCAACATTCAGAATGGAGGAGAGATGTATATTCTGATACTTGAGAATGGGTAAAATCAAAGCTTCTGTGAATAACTACTGATTTGTTTTACCAACCCATCACACGTATGTAAAAAAGAACTCACCATATCCTTAAGGTATAGTTTGAAAAAACCCAAGGGCCATAGGATTGGTACATGTTCTTAGAGCTGCAGATCCCACAGCATTTTGCTGACTTGTGCACACAGGCATTTACCAAGGTACTGCAGGTAACACTGACACCCCGCTGTTGTGTCTCCTAAGAGATGCCAAATCAATTTGAATGTTTTCTTTCCTTTTTGCTCTCGTAAGAACTGCAAGTATAATTTACTACAGGGTAGAATTCAGAGCTAGACATCTTCCTTGCCTGACTCAAAGCTGCATGAAACAGGCCACTATCTGAGATAATTACAAAAATAGCCATAATATTGCTAAGTATTTTATTCTTTATATATCATAGACTTATTTTACTTCTAAGGAAACTGCTGAACAATTGATTTGTCTGCCACAGCTCTATAGAAATGAGGCCATGGTCAATGAGCACAGCACATGTGGCTGTCTCATGGGGTGGGAAACAAAATATGTCTGCTTCAAACTTGTACTACATTCACCTATTCTTTGTAAACAGGCCTTTAAACCACAACAACCACTGATCAGGGCTTGGAGCAGAGTTCAGAACTGGACTGGACCACAAAATATTTGCGTGATATTTTTCTTCCTCTCATGCCTAGCAAGACAAGATGAGGAGAATCACTGAGCACAATTTCCACTTCAACATGTGAAAGGATACACATCCAGGTATAACTGAATTATTTCTGGTCAGCAGGTTATTTTAAGTAAACAGCAGGTAATAAGCAAAACAAAAGCTCAGATTCATGCAAGCACACTGAATATTTTATTCAAAACTGTAAAAGCTCAACACTATAGGTGGGGGTTTCTGCCTTAATTTAGGGTTAATTCTCATAATCTTGAAGTTTATGCCCTAGTTTTAAATGTTGAGTTATTTATATCTCAGAATTATCTTAGTCTTAAAGAATCTTTATTTAAGGATCATATTCAGTCAACTCTCTTTGATTTGTATTGTATCCAAGGAAAAGATGAATGTTCCAAGATAAATTTATTTCTCAGTTACCATGCCATGATAGCACCAGTGTACATTACGAAAAGCTAATTCTATATTGACTCAATATTCCAGTCCTATACTGAATAATACAGTGTATAGTGTGGTACAGGTCATCTTTGAATGTGCAAGTCATGTCCTTTCCATGTGAAAATAATTCACTGTTAATGAACAAAAGTGGAAAAAAAATGTTCAGAATTATAGATTAGAAAACAATTTAGTATCTGTACTGCATAACAAAATAGCTCTGTAGGAGACACAACTTCCATGCTTCTTGTCATTTTTCCTTAATACATGGCTATTAACTGAGCTAAGAGCAGATAAAAAACTGATGTGGATGACTCATTCCATTTTTAGTTAGGAAATTTTCCAAAATTTCCTGGAACTGTTTGTATATTTCAGCAGACAGTCCTTTGAGATCTCTTTTTTCAAGGACACAGGCTGACTGCTCAACCTCAGCAACAGACACATCCTCATCCAGCTGCTTCCTTTCTTCAAAATTCAGTTTGTGGGAAGGTGTTTCAGCATGATAGCTAATTATCTCCAGGGAGAATCCTAGGAAGTGGTGAGGAACATAACAGAGTGAAAAAAATCATATTCTACAGAAACATCAACAACATTTGTGAGCCTTCTCCCCTGAGCACTGTACAGAATGGCCACATCTAAACCCCTGTTCACTATGCCACAGTTTGAGAGAAATGCTGCTAGGTTTCTCTAAGTATGCTGGCTTGCCTCAGTTATCTACAAAGGCCCACATGAAATCATCATTAGGATCTGGGCACCTAAATCCCTTTAGCTGTTTTGACAATACTTTTTGAATAAGCAAAGCCAGTTCCTGGGAAGAAAAAAAAAAATCAGGCCTCACCCTAGAAGCTGTAGGGGTATCCCTTCAAGTGCTGAAGTTGATGAGTATTAGTAGGTGCTATAACAATGAGCAGAAGAGGGATTTTATTGATCAGCTACAAACTTGTCTGTATTTTAACACTGTTCTGTTCCTCTGATTAGATATAACTTTTAAAGATGTATACAAGAAGAAATGCAAGTCTTCAAGTCTTAGTAAAATCACAGGCATTGTACAAAAAGTAAGATAATGATAGGAAACATGACTACAATTTTTTTTCTGGAGAAACTGAAAAGAATCCAGCAGATAAAGACCACTCAAATCTATGAGAAAATTCTATGTGTAGATTTAAAAATTAATTTCTCATATTTTTTAATGCTATAAGCTCTGTGATACAAAACAATTCTAAAGAAAGAATTCTAAAGAAACAATTCTATGTACTGTTTAAGAAAGGGTTCCTTAATGCACTATCTGAAAAAAGATGAAGCGTGCAAGGAAAGTGACAAGAAAAAAAGTTCTACTTTTCTACAGTGTACCTTCTAAGGGAGAATGAGAATGTCCAAGCCATCAGCCTGAGAGAACAACTGCAATGATTTACTACCCCTCTGAGTCCTGAGTCACCTGATTCTCCTTTGCCATGACAGATGTCTCCCAACCACTCCAAAAAACATGTACAGGAGGCTTGTAAAAACACGGCTTTTTCCAGCTTTGTTTGATTTGTAAGGAAAAGCAACATTTTAACTTTTGTCTTTGCTGGAATACTGCTTTTTTCACATGGTCACAGGGGCTCTTCCCAGCTTGGAAATATTAATTGATATGGAACATTACTTGATATCAGGGACATTAATGTTGTACTTAAGCAGCAATGCACAAATTGCTCTGTGCCACTGACACAATAGTGCAACAGCTCCTCACTTTCTCTTCTTCTGGAGGAGGCAAAGAAGAGTTGTTGCTGAAGAAAACTGCACAAAATACCCCTTTCTCTTTCTACCACTGCCATCTTTCTACCATTTGCCATCACCTCCTACCCCTTCTTACCACCTCCTACCCCTTCTCACAGGTGCTGCTGCCCATGAAGTGAAAGGAATTAGAATTATCCTCTCCAGTGCTCCTGGATTCCTTCAGCCAGTCCCACACTAAAGGCAATATATTTGGGCATCAGAGTTTAGTGGAGCTTTTCCTTGAAGCAGTCTCCAAACTGTGTAAGAGCCATCCCACTATGCCAGGGGAGCAGCCTTGTCTACTCCCTGTGGATAGTGAACTAAATGGCCAGGGCACAGTTTGTAGCTATTCTAATCATTAATTTAAAAATTTAAGGCTCATGCAAGCCATCAGAAGTAATCATAGGCAATTACCCCCTTAGTCCATTTAAAACTAATTTAACTGTATTGGTTTAAAATAAAGCAACAGTAAATCATTGTATATATTATGTATTAAAATATATAAAAATCCATGATATAAAATTCTGTAATGTTCTCCATGTGCTGTTTGTACAGTGCAGTTTGTGGTTGTTTCCCTTTCTCTGGGCCCATGGAATTAAAATGCTTTATCTGTCCCTGTTACCAGCACCATTCAGTGCCCTGTGCACCCCACAAACTGCTTTAAAAAGCAAAGGGAACTTGGCTAGATGTAAGGCAAGGGTGTCACACAAAATACTAGTGGGATGATGAGATCAAGAGGAGCTGAAGAAATAACATCAGTTACTGTGAACCTGATGAAACTACTGAGAGATGTGATGCACAATGTGACAGCAGCAAACCTGCAGGACAGCCCCAAATTAAGCCAAATTTCTTTGAGGCATGTTGCACAGGGAGAATATTTTACATATACATGCTGATTTCAGTTTACACACAGTAACATGTATAACTTACACAACCTGCCTGACTACAAACAGAACTTTTAAACAACTTGGTGACCTCTGCAAAAAAGCAAGAGACCAACAATTTACCAGTAAAAAGATGAGCACTTGTTAAAGCCAAATGTAATGAAAATGTCATTAAGAAAGAAGCACTCATTTGCAGATAGTGCCTAGCAATCTTTTACAATTGACACAAAATATCAGGAAAGAATATGAGCAACCAATTCTTTCAGTTCTAACAAAGGGATAAATTCAAACAGAAAAACTAGCTGAGAACCTTCCTCCTAATGATTTGAGAGAGGCTGAGATAAAGGAATATAAATATCCATAATTAGAAGCTTTATAATATCATCTCCAGTTGTAAGGAAATAATCAATAAAAGAGAAGATGAGAATCAGAAGAGAACCAGAGAAGTGCTTTAATATGCAGCAGAAAGAACCTGAAAAACAAGTCTCAGAGAATCTTCTCAACAACTGTTGAAGAACACAATCTTTACTGTTAAAGTGAAGAAAAATCCATCTGTTTCCACTGGGGGATTTTTGTGTGTTGTCAAATAAATTAGATTTTGAGTAATGATTAATACTCAATTAATGAGTAAACGTGACTAACCTTTATTTTTACACAGCAGAGAGACACATTTGAATTAAGAAAAAAATGCAATCTCAAAACAGTACAAATGGCCCCAGTCTCAGGTTTGCCTGTAAATTATCAATATTAGTGTAATAGTGTAAATATTCATTAGTTAGAACACAGACTGATACCATAAAATTTAAGAATTTAAAGGAATTTTTTATTAAAAAGAAACTTCCTTTAAAAGTCAGAAACACAAAATTTCCTTGGTGCAGTTTTGTCAGCCAGGCAGTAGAGGTGAAAGCCCTGGCAGAAGAGGTTAATACAGATGCACTGCCAAAATAATGTAAACTTAACATGATGTCTTCATCAGTTTGAAGAGGAAGAGTTGCCCTAATGACATGCTGGTAGAATATTCAGGTCCACTCTAACGCTGTAATATGCTGTCATTGTAACATAATATGTAATATAATGGTATTCTGCCTATGGTAACAAAATCCTATCATACACTTGGTTGTAAAATCACCACGTTTTTTGAAAGCAGGATGAACAGATGTATTTCTCAGAGAAACAAAATACTGTGCAGTGGCTGAAAAGATTAAGTGCATTGTCAGATCACTGACAAATTCCCTTCTAAAACTACTATTTTTACTTGAAATTAGGAAAAAAATGAAATGAAAAAACAAAACAGATGCTCTCCAAATGAAAACCATTGAGAATACATTATTATATGTCATAATATTGCCTCCACGTTAAAAGCTGAAACCTGGCAGTGCCAACCTAAAAACAAATCTAGCTTTGCTCCCACAGAATAGTGGGAAAATTTTGGACTACTTGGATCTAACTCTGCTCCTCAGATTCATCTACTGAATTTCTAGTGATCTTATAACACCACACTACCAGGACAGTCTCAAAAAGAACACAGCACTCAGTCACTCAGTGTGCCTCCACAGAATAATCCGACAGAAATGGTTGCTATGCCTTGTACAATAAACAGGAAAACATAAGTCAGAAAACCTGATTGAATTCTGAAACACAAGCATGAAATGTGATAAATCCTGAACTGAACAGAAGACAACACTGGAACATGCAAGCAGAGTGGATGGACCACAAGACCACCTGGATATCAACAACTTGCCCTGAGCACCCCTTAGTGTAGCATTGTACCTGCATTTTTACCATGGAAAAAAATGGCAGTCATTCTCTGGTTTTAAAAATGAAAAATGTTACGACCTGAGAGGTGAACAGAGACCTCAGAATGGAAGAATACCCTGTATGTGTTTGCAGTGCTTGAAAGGAGGGGAAAATGACTTACCTTTGAAGTCCTCAGTAAGGAACTCTTCTACATGTAAAACCAAAGAACTTGGGAACAGGGAGTACCTGTTACAATGGAGCCTAGCAGTTGTGGATCATTTTGTTATTACCAGCTCCTAAATGTATGATGATCTCTACCACTTGTTTTGTTTTTCCAGCTGCCAAATTTCTATGCCTTTCCTTTGCAATGAAATTTAACTGTATCACTTATAATCATTTTAGTTAGGGTATTTTTTGTATGATTTCAGGCACTTACCTTTCCTTTTAACTACTTGCTTGTAAAATTCCAAAGTAGATCAGTTTGTTGTATTTTTTTTTTCTCACCTGGAAGCACTAGAAGTTGGAATACAGCCCCCCTCTGCTGTGAAATATAACCACAGAGCACATCTGTATTCTGCTGTAACTGAATTATCCTGTTGCTTTTTTAAAATTCTGGTTATTTGGGCTGGTAGAAGTGCTAATATATCCATCAGATATATAAGTTCTTTTTAAAAAATGTTAGACTATAAACATTCTCCTACTTAAGGAAGGATGGAACAGCTGCTGTCATACACCTGACCTTCAGAAGATTAACACACTTAGGGTCCTCAATACAGAATATCAAAATCCAAGCCTCATGATGGGAAATAGCTGAAAGAGTTTAAAACCATTTCTGCAAAAGCGAAAGACTTCAGTTCACGTCACAATGTTTTGCACCTTCATAGTGATCAAACTTGAAGTAGAAAAGGCAAAGCTCATCCTCCACTGACTCAGCAAGAGCAGTACCAGCAGCTTCAGGGGTGAAATCCTTCCCCTGTATTTGGCATTTGCCAGACTGCAGATCCAGTGCTGTGAGACTTGACTAGACACCGTCCTGACCTACCTGGTGCAGCCTGACCTGCTTTGAGTAGGGCAGGAGTCCAGACAACCTAGACCTGGGGGGGTCTAGAGGTCCCCTCCAACCTTGATTATGCTGTGATTCTACCTAGAGGTAGAGTTCAGATGATTCCTCAACTCAGATTCCTCAACTTTCAGACTGAGACGTGGATACAAAGTTCCTCTACCCTTCTGGAAGGAGACATACACCGGACAGTCCCTAAAATCCTTATCATGCAAAAATACAAATAATTTTCAATGTATATTGCCAAGCATTTAAAGAAAATCACTGGTAAGCTGGATGTCTGGATTGCCTTTTCTACAAAGTCATACCAAGGAGGAGAACAACTCATATAGTTTCAAAATTTCTGGAATATTTTTTAGCTTTGTAAACAGAACTACAGATCCAGATAAATCAATACAGAACGCTCCACCTAAAATCTACCAGTTTGTCCGATGCAGTAGTAAGCAAAAACAGATTAAAAGCTTCAAAATTGTATAAGTGCCTAATGTAGGCTGTAAATACTTTGAAAACTTAAAGCAAGAATTTCTATAACCTCACTGCTCATTCTTAAAATGGAAATGAGGTTTCATTTATTCAGGCACTGTTTTATAGGCTTGGGAGCATCCAGGTGGTGATACTTCCCTGTCAATAAAATACAAAGGCATCAAATGGTGGATATTTTCATATTATAACTCTATTACCATGTACATAAATCAACAGATTCAACAAACCTCATCCAAAGTGGACAAAATAAAGTACAAATCCATAATCTCAGGTCCTTAATCTGATCCTTACAATTATATTTTATGAACCCAGCTTTCAGAATTAAAGTTTTTGGGCCTCTGCATTAGAATATATTTCTCAAACTCGCAAAAAAAAAAAAGCTTATTTGATAATTTTCCTAGATTTTCACTGCTGTATAAAGTGGAAGATATTAACTTCACTTGGCAAAGAGCTCATTCACTCCTTATAAGTATCTGCAGAAAGCATAGGAAAATATATTAAAATTTTGACAATCACAGCTTAGCAGGAAGAAAAAAAAATGTTTATTTTTATTTGCATTTCCTTTTGTTCTTTCACTAATAAAGTCCAGGTGATGGCATAATTCCTTATAGTCAAACCATCTGTTCATAGTAATTCTAGAAAAGTCAGCAGTCACTGACTCTCCCCCATCTTTAGCTATGGCTTCTATCTGGCTCCCTGTGATCACCTGGAACCTTTAAAAGCTTTTAGTGAAATGAGCAGAAATATTTTCATAAAGAAAA
Organism: Hylia prasina; assembly: GCA_013397195.1. Lineage (NCBI taxonomy): Eukaryota > Metazoa > Chordata > Aves > Passeriformes > Sylviidae > Hylia > Hylia prasina. The sequence continues at coordinate 113,101 of VYXD01012055.1, read as the reverse complement.
ATACAAGGTGATGCTTGAAGTGGCTGGTGAAGCAAAGTTAGAAAGCTCTCATACCAAAGCAGTTCTATGTGTCTGGATATATCTCAGACTCTCCACTTGATTAAATGAAATTAGGATTATCCTCATAATTCATTTCTGTAAAACACTGCAAGGAAATTAAGATGATCTCTTCAAAAGACTTTGGGAAACATTATTAGGTTTAAAAATAAAAATACTACCATTCAGAGCTGCCTCTGAAGGGTAATAGAGAAGCTGTACATTGAGCATTGCCATGTCTGCCTTCTGGTCAACTCAAACACTGGGTTGCTGTGACCTGCAGTACCTAAAACTATCAATAAGTTTCTGTGTATCCCTTCGTGTGCCACATCACTCATTTCTGTGTGGAGATAACATCCACACAGTGACAAGTGCTTCAGCCAGGAGAGATAATAATCACCACATCAAAATAAAAATAAGCTGAGATCAACTTCATCAGTCATATAAAGGTCAAAGTGGAATCCCAAAGTACCTTTAGGTCATGAAAATCCTGCTGAGGTTTAACAAGAACACCTTGAGTCATCAGATCACACATTATTCCCCTAAATGATAGCAAACTACTCCCCAAGCAATTTCCAGTACCGGCAACACCTCCACCTGAAATAGATTTAACTTCTACTTAACCTCTGCTATTTACAATTCAAAGCAAAGTGAAAGCAAGGACATTCCAGGAGGCAGATCATAAGAAGGGAACAGAACTGTAAGCTGCCAAATGCTAATGTATGCCCCAATTAGCTTCAGTTGCTGCTGAGAGTGGGCGATGTATCAGCACGCTAAAAAGCTACGAGCCAGAGCCAATGGGATGCATGGACAACATTTTTATCATTTCAAAGTGGTGACCTGAATATCTTTACAAGAAGTGTGGGCCAAAAACTATTGTTAGTCCCTGAATATTCAGACTATGGGGATGATCTCAGGCAACAGCCAAACAGTGGATAAATAATCTCCAAGAGCTCTGACAGCGTGGCCAGGACATTTTGGAGCAGAAGTAACTGAAATGCAGTCATTACCTTTTCCAGGAACTCTCATTTAAATGTAGCTCCTTATACTGAGAAAGAGAGGCTCTTCCCAGCCTGTTGTAAACTAAGCAATCTATAATTCAGCACAGTTTTAATGCCTAGAATAATTCACAGGAATATCTTGCCCTTCCAAGACAGTCGTGACTGAGAGCTGAAAGTCTGGGGGTTTTTCAGTCCATTTTCTTTTCCTTTTCTACACGTCTCTCTGCTGTTGATTGTCCATGAGTATCTGGCAGTTTAGGCATTGAATACTGCTTCCACGTGCTTCATCCTTAGCTTCTGGGTAACCTGAGCACAGGATACCTGATTGCTGTGGCACTAACAACAAACAGGATGCTTTAGAGACAATTTGGTCACACCTTTCAGTGCTTATGAAAATTTTGGAATCAATGGCATTCTACTAGTTCCTGCAAGACGTTGAACTAGACCTTCTTAGGCCTAGTTTATTTTAGTTTATACTTAGCTTATTCTGTACTATTAAAAAATAATGAATACAGGCAAATAAAGGAATGGAAACATGACTACTCTGAAATCTAAACTACAAGCAGGATTATGCATTCCATTAATCTAAATTCCTTACATATGTCATGTATTTAAAATGGATCATCATGCTTCCTACCCTTTCAGGCTGAATTTGTTTAACTTCTGGAGCTTTTTACCCTGCTCCCCAGTCCTTGGGGTTTTCCTGGAATTTTTTTTTTTTGATATTTGTTTGGGGTTTTAAAATATAAATCTGCCTGCAATTTGTCAACATATTCTAGGCAAAACTTACAATATTGCCCTGCTCCCAACATGATTACAGGAAAGCTGATAATAAGGTAGCTTTTTCTCTGATATGCGACATTTTATATTACACAATAAAGTTCTCACCAATTCTAATTACAATGGTATGCATCTTTCTTTTTCAAAATCATCTAAATCCAATCATTTGTCCATTAAGTTTATCTTTTGCTTGTCTTATGCTTCATGATTTAAAGTTATTTAATGCAATGTGTCCTTCAAGACAATGTATTTTAAATAATAATAACAAAAAGAAGTTTGATCTGTAGAATACGGCTTAGTCTTAAATCCTATCCTATGGCAATTTTGATACTCTAAGTATTCACCTTCCCTCTTAATAGCTGCCCATTATTTTAGCAATAAACATTAATTTTACAGCTCTATAGCTGCCTACTTCTTTCACCTTTTTGAAGTATCATGAACATTACAGTTTTCCACTCCAAATTTTATTTAGGTGTATTCCTCCATTTCCTACTTTCTCAAATTTATTTCAACTAAATCACTCTGTACTGTGAAACCCACACAATTTGGATTGAATTTTCCAATTATTTTTTCAACATTTATTTACCTAATCTTTATGAGGAGCAACTGACAGCTTTCCAGGGTCCTCATTCATTTATATTATGAAAGACATATTTATACTCTTGACTTTTGTGTTGTGGAACAAGTGCTACCTTGGTTAATAGGTACACACGATTCCCAGTGACAGAAATGAAGTTCAGCTGTCATACCCAAGGACATGATCCAGCTTTAATTTTTTATCTCTAAAAGGACACTAAGTAATGAGGCATGGCTACTTGGCTTTTTCTGTCATCTTACAGGTGAAACTTCCCAAGAGAGCAAAACTAGAAAGAACTCCTTGAGACTGAGAATATTTAAAGAACAATTATGAGATTTTTTTATGTGAACCACACATTCCAATCCAAATACCAGAACAAAAAATACCCTTTATGTGGATATGGTGTTGTGTGATCTGCTCCAAGCAGTTTTAGGTTATTCAAGATATACAAATTTCATTTTAAGTTTTTTGAGGTGAAATCTGTGCTCTCGCTATGCACTTCCACTGAAATAATAAAGCAGAATTGAGAAAAAAGATTACAGCAAACTATGTATTCAACAGCTAGCTGAGGTAAGTCTCAAGGAGAGGACTGAGACAAACGACTGATTTCTGATCTGACGCCTCAGACATTCAAAGACACCATAAAATACAAATGTTCAATTGTCTCATCACTGTCGTGGCACAATTCGTACACCAAATAAAGAAAACAGACCAGCGCATGCATTGGGCATTGGGCAGAGTTCACCAACAACCAGCTTGGAAAAACTTCTGGAGCTTTTTCAGAAGGAAGTATTACACACACAGTGTGCAATGACTGGCAATATATGTCTATATGAAATAAATGAATATTAAACAAGCAAAATGCTGAGAGCTGCCAACAGAACTGTATGGGTTAATAGGTGGTTTTTAGAAAGCCTTTTCAGACAAAGCCTCTGAGGTTATTGTGTTATCTCATGAATCAGTTGGTAGAATGTTTTGCCAATGAATGTAAGGAAGTTTAAAGCTGTTGGCTTTCGCCTACCGTACCAAGATCAGTCTTAAGATCTGTTGGCAGACTTAACTTTCTTGATCCTTTAACTGAAACAACAGAAAAAGGAGAAAGGCAGTTGTTAATAAGTAAGAAAGAAAAAGGAGTGAGGGAAAACAACATGCCATCTTCTGGTTAAAACCATGTTGCAAATTTGTAGCACTTCTCTTTTAATTAGCATATAAAAGCAGAATAATGGTTTAAATATTTTCATTTACACCATTCAGCAAAATAAATGCAATTGAACAAAGAAGCACTGGAAAAAAAATTATTCCAGCTGTCAAGGAGTGAATGATGTTTTACACAGCTGTGGCTGTGTGCCTGCAATATCTTACCTTGTGGTGACAGGAATGATAAAAAAAGAAACCACAAATGAGATTAAGGCACATATTGCAAATGCTGGCTATGGAGCATATCACAAACATTTAAACACCTGCAAACCAATTTAATAAGAGGGTGCAATGAAATTATGAGATCTGATGACATCATACCTCAAGATAGCATTTGAAAAAGAGAGGGCATATTGCAGAGGTTACGAGGATGGAACATACTGTTGTAATATTATGGAAAGGAAGACAGATTGCACAGAAACAAAATACAGCAGCTTCAGGACATAATGTGGTATTATCTAGTCATCAAAATATTGTACTCAATTAAGTGAAGGTTTAATTATTTGTTGTGTTCCAATTATGCAAGAAACTAGTAATTTTGCTTCTTTTCAAAAATGTTTTCATTTCCTCACACACGAGCACATTTTCAAACAATGAACACCAGAGAACTGAAATAAAGCATGTCTTGTAGCAGTCAAAATGGCATTAGATTTATCAGCTGAATGCCTTGAGAAATCTTTTATTAATTATTCAGAAGATTTGATTTCCAATTTGGTTATTTCATTTTGTATTCATTATTTTTTTCACATGGTTTTCTGCCTTTTACCTCTTACCCATGCTGTCTGTTACCATACAACAATCAAATATTTGTCAATTAACTATTATATTGCTATTATTATACTTCTAAATACCACAGTGACCAGGAACATGTGAATATATGGAACAAATTCTTTGTAATTTGTATTTAGTAAGCTTTTAGGTCAGAAGGATGCCCAGAACAGACACTCACTCTTTTAAGTCACAAAATCCCTAAAAAAAAAATTCTGTTGTATTCTTTTGCAAAGCCTGCAATGTGGCAGAATTAAATATCAGCCAGCACCTGTGTTAGATGTTCTTCTCTTCAGGGATGACTAGTGGAACCCATGAGGTTCTTGAGCAGTATTTTGCATCAGTAGAACTGGCACAGCCCTCCCAGTAATCCATCTTTAGCCATAACTTCAATTCAGGACACGGTAAAGAAGTCTCTCCAGAGCAGCCTGACATCAAAAATACACACTCCTAACACTACTACATAAAAATCCCCTAATTTGGATACCAAGAGTTAGGCACCAACATCCATTTTAGGCACTCACACAAAGGGCAGTTTGATTTTCAGAACAGCCTTTAAAAACTCATTCCATTTATCTGAGCAGCTGTCAAATACTCTTTCAGACTGGGAATGGGAGGCTACTGCTCCAGAAAAATCTGTGCTCTGCTATAAAGAAGCATCACTCGTGACATAATCTCCTTTTAGGGGAAGAACAACATCTGGCCTAACCAGCTCTCTGAAAAAGGATATGCAATTCAGAAAAAACCCTGCAGGACACTTTACTAACAGATTAGGACTTAGAGTAGCTAAATTAGTGCTGTTATCATGCAGCTTTGAGCTTTGAAAATTGGTAGACTAACCTCTCCTCTTTCTAGGTTACAGGTGTTTGTGTACTGCAGGAATTATGTGTCTGGTGTTGCATGCCACAGCTGTTCCCAAATGGTGACACGTCTGAACCACAATAGCTCCCAGCTATTTGTGTGCAGGCTCATACAACACATGCAAAGTTTGGACTTTCTGATTCCTCTGAAGGAGTTCACACAGGCTTGGTTTGGGAGCTGCCACGTGACAATTGCAGACCCTTCACGTGGCAATCCCACAGCTGGATATTGATGCACAAGGACACAGCACAGATCGCTATCAATAGACCTCATATTTGAGGGTGAAAACAATAGAAGCAGCTTGTTGTTTTCCTGCTTTACTGTGATTAAAGCTGTCTATATTAATGTTTTTAAACTAACTTTTAACTATTAATAATATCCACATTCTGATCAGTTTATGTAACCTGTTTTTACTACTTAAATCATGCATGTTTTACTATCTTCACATTTATTATAAAGAAGGATCACGCACGTAAGCCTATCTTGCTGACAAAGAGCTTTGGAAAACCAGTTTTATTTGAGAATAGAGTACAGAGGTTCAAGAGGCCAGCAGAGTTGTCTGCTATCATTATTTGTTTATATTCACGCTGGAGGCAGCCAGCAGAAATTGTGATGCTACAGCATAAGGCAAGGCAGCCCCTACCCAAAAGAGCTTCAAGTGTTAAGAGTCAAATTATTCAACTGTGGGATGAGGAAGAGTTCCTAGGTACAGTCTAGCAGCCAGCTGAGCTGAGCATGCAGGTCTTGTGACCTGACAACATCCTGCTCTGCAGCCATATGGTTCCTCTCAGTCTTTCAAGGAAAACACCAAGGCACAACCAACAAACAAACGTGTGCCTGCGGCTCTGGCACTCAATGCAGAACTTCCCTCAGCTATTACAGCAGCACTGTGGTCACAGATTTTCATATGATTCAAAATGAAGGTGACTTCATACAGAATTTTTTCTACTAAGGAGCTTCTGCCAGGCTAATACTCAGAAATATCAATCCCAATTACTGCTAATGCCCCCTTAAACCCTGAGCCATGCACCAGGGGCTGCACAAGGGCCCAAATCCAGGTCTCCAGCTCACACTGCTCCCTGTTCCTTGCTAATCCCTACACACAAGTCCCTTCTCAAGAACTTAAGCACGAATTCTGTTCAGAAACTCTCTTGCTTAGGGGAAATAGTGATAAAATGCACCTTGTATCCACACCGCTGAAGCTAATCTCTAATTATTGTCTTCTGACTAGTTAACATTATTTTTAATTTAATATAGATAAGCAGAAATGGTTTTGCAGAGTTATGAGTAACTAAATAAAATAAATTTCAAAATAAATTACATTCTATGTTTTACAGACACACAAAATGCTTTGAAACATTTACTTTCTGCTTGTTTTCCAGGAGAATATAATTTTCAAATGGAGTAAAATCACTTCAGCTACTCTGAAGTCACCCACATGTTAAGAAAAAGAATGATTTTTAAGAAACTTAATAATATTCTCCTTGAAAGAAAGCTATTTTAAAAACACTTCACATAGGAAAGTGGGAGCTTGGCATGGCAAAGGCCTAATCCCAGCAGATTTAACCAGTGAAATGAATAAGGATAGCAACACTTAGAAATCATAGTATTTACAAAAACTTGTGATCTTGCCATTAGGGACCTGTCTCAAAGCTCATGGGAACCAGGTTGTGGGAATCTTTACACAGCCTTCTCTAAGCTTCAAAATCTTAAAAGCATTTTGGATGCAAGCCGCCAATATGAAGGTACTTCTTAAGAAAAAACACAAATCCATTTTCATTTTAGAACAAATGTTTGAGAAGTCACTCTCCTATACACAGACTGAAGAAATTCTTTCCTTCTGGTCTTTGAAAGGGGTCTAAAGTGTCCAATTGCATCTCATACAACAAATGACCTATCAAAGTTGTATTTTCCTGTGCTAACAGTGTATTTGCAACTATACACGTCAATATGAAGCTCCATATGAATGTTTAAGACACTAATGGACATATGCAATTATATATACTACACATTATATTCCTAAGACCCCCCTGAATAAGTTTACCTAAAGAGATGATAAAAATAAAGGCAAAATTTACTGGAATGGGTACTGTTCTGTAATACATTACACAGTAATTAACTCAAGCATTTGATAGAGCACCACTTACATGGTGAGTGCTTTAGAGGCACTGAGCTCTTGTGTGCCACTGCAGAACGAAAGCAGTACAAAGCCCTTTTGACCCCCAAACCACAGATAAAAATGAAAATGCAGTTTGAAAGAACAAGGCATGCAGGAGTAAGAATAGGATGCTCTGAGGCTTTTGGTTTTAAGCCACCAAACACCATGATATGGCATGCCTCACTGCATTTCTGCGTTCATGAAACATCTTTTATATAGGTAAGGGTTTGGGGGTTTTTAAAGTTTTCTGTTCCACAATTTTTTACCAGTGTTATTCCATACATATTACTACATCCAGAATACATTTACAGTGGAAATTACCACTCCCAGATAGTCAAAAATAAGCAGAATCTTTCAAATGGCTTTCCTAACTGCTTATTTTCCTTTATAGTGTTGGAAATGCATCACTGTAGTATTTAAATACTAGTTTAATTAAACAAAACCCAGTGGTTAAGGAAGGTTATTCCTCTCCTCTGTCTACTACTCTTAAAAAGCAAGGTTGGTATTTCTTCACTTGCTGCTAACCTCTGTGTGGCACTGTGCATTTCAGAAAACTTTTAATCAAATGGTTTAATTTTATGTTCTATTCTGAATGGTGCTCAGAACAGGAATCTGATTTTTCAATTATATCATCTGCAGTCATGTTTTAGTAAGTAGCGCAGGAGGAACATCTGAGAAGACAGTCTTGTGAACCAAGTTAAATATTACTTAATGAAGAAGCAGGATTTGTACTGAATTATGTACCAGCCCTGCATGTGAAATAAGGAGTACTCTTCAGCCCTAAGTTTCTTGCTCAGTGCTCCAACACTCATATCAATGATAGAACACACAAATGCCTAATTCTTCTTTGAGGCAGGGAGAAGAGAAACAATAAAGCCAAATTTCTGAGTTGACCTAGGGTGTCTCTGCAGAAATTTAGTCAGAGATAAAAATATTGCCAAGCACTAGAATGTTACAGGCAAAATCATTTTTTCATAGAAACAGAGATAGTTCAGGCAATCTAAGCACTGTTCAACATCAGACCAAGAAATGAAGAGGCAGGATATTTTTCAAGTTCTCCAAGAAGCCTTTACCAACACTGTTCTTAGGGCCTGACTGGAATGAAAATCTGACTAAGCTACTCATGGCTGTCCCAGATGTAGAACAACTGATGCCTACACTGGCAATTAGCGTGCCCTAGGGATTCGTCCTAGGTGTTGTCTTGGGAGTCTCAAAGTACACACGTGAGCACAGCAATGTTGTTCCTCAAATCATTGCCCTTCTGGCAGAGCTAAGGATGAGGATGCTCACCACTGTGCCATCCACCATGTGTGCAGTGTTTGCCATCTCGTGCCCTCCAGCAGTTTGCACTTCATGTAGGTATTGAGCGCACTCAGGGCCAGTACCTGGCATGAACTTCCCTGCTGGGTGAAGAACTGATGTTGATGTGCTCTGGCAACCAGAATGAATGCTACAAATCAAATTCTGTCCCGTCTGTCTTTGCAACCTTATGTAGTCACACCCAGCAGGCCCTCCTCCATTGGGCAGCAACATGAACCATTTCACAGAGCAGTTCAAGCGCTCCTTTTTGGTTCTGCTAAATTTCTGAAGGATCAAGTCCTGGTCTGTTTTCAGCAGAGGAATGCAGTAGGTGGTTTTACAAACACAAAGATCAGGGGGCACTTACAGAACACAGCACACTTCCATTGCAGGGCTTGTGCCTTGGACTTTAAACAGATAAAGGCATGGCTGGAAGTAGAAGGATCCTGCCTGACAGATCCCTAAGTATGTAGCTGCGCTGCATGAGCAAGAAACATTAGTCAGTGAGAAGGCTGGTGTAGGTGTGAGGCTGTGCTGGTAAGTGCAGAATTAGTTCCACTCTCAAGTTTTGGAGCGTGTAGTTTTGAGGTCACTTATTCCAGGCGACCAGGTTGGATTCTGCCCTGTTTTACAGCAGGTATGCAGAAGCAATATTAATTAAATTTTGCAATAATTAGATAAAAATAATTAATATCAGTCACAGTAAAAGAAGCTTCTTTTAAAAAGTAGTTCTAATAATAGTTACTTCCTACAAAAGTGCACCTGATTTCACATTTTAAAAATATAAATATAGCTTGGAAAACAACATGAAAGTGCTAAAATAGGAAACACCCATAATTATGCTATGTTTTCCTTGCTGAGAAAGCTAAGAGAGCTATTTTTGAGCACTAGCAGAATGAAAAATTTAAGTTAACTGCAGAAAAAGTAAAGTGTTATAGGATCACTCATCATTATAAAACTAAGAATATGCACATATGGTTACCAAGTCAGTCATCTCTTAGTTTTCAGTGAAAAGAAAGGGAAAGGTTTTAGCTCATTTCTGAAAAGTGAAAAGTTGAATCCCAGTGAGGTACACGATAAATAATCTAATTATAACTGAGCTATCAAATGTTTTATTTTAAAGCATATATCATGAGTTTCTGAGGCCCTGCTCAAGGGTTTGAGCTCTTAGTTTTATACCAATATTATTATAGCCTATTTGACTTTGATATCTCCATATCTATAGAATCAGGGTTGCAAGTAGTACAAGGAAATAGATATTTCAAGGCAGCTGTTTTGTTTTAGCTCTTAGTTTGTCAAGGAAACACTTTTATTATTTTCAGCCTTCTATAAATTACTAATTGGTGGCTTTCATTCAAGATTAATGTATCCTGTTATTATGACATAAAATATGTGAAACAATAACAGAGAATTTGAATAGCATATGGAGGGGGAATTTGCTACCATAACTAAGGGGGAAAAATATCTATCAATACTTACCAAACTACAAGGAAAAGAAGTGTGATAGGCATACCACAAGCAAAATGCATGTATCACAGCCACACCTCCTTATTTTTCCATAACATTTAAAAGTCAGCTAGCAAAAAACAGCTCTTAGCAACCATCTTTAAGACAGTGAACTCACATTAAAGAGATCAATGTAGACTAGGCACTTGCTGAAAAGGTCTCTGGGAATGAGACGAATTCCACCTTCTGAAGGACTATGGGTAAAATGGGAAACATTTATGAATTTTTGTGTGGCCAAGATTTCCCTGCCCTGTCTGATAAGCAAATATTTTTATTTGAGGTTCTGCTTTCATTGTAAAGGACATAAATTAGGCACTGGGGCTCTAATGGCTAATATTTACCATCTCCATATTGCTGATTTCAAATAACTTCTCCATGTACATGTATGCATAATATATACATATAGAATTATAAGGACTCCCTACTGTAAAAACTTAGAAAGCCTTTTAAAAAACCAGAGAAACAGGCTTCTTATAGAAGGTTATAGGAATATACCTGCATGATCCTGTTACTTCAGATGTTTAGAAACTGCTCACCTCAAGATGCACCACGTACACTTAAATTTTCCTTAAGGAAACAGATTTAGGATTTTACTGTGCTACATAAAAAGCCCTTCTCCAGTAATTTCTTCTCTTTGGAACTATGCACTTCGCTTCTTAGGGATTAATGAAACACAGTGATGCATGACATGAATGGCTTATACAGACTGCAGGAAGAGAAGCCAATCACCTTTACCTGAAGTGGGAGACTTGCAACGCTCAAGCTCCAGGGAAACTGGACTGTCACTGAGTTCAGTCAGGCCTGAAAAAATGGAGTTAAAGAGTTAAGTTACAATCTAACAGGGCATGCTTCAACTTTCTTGGTTGATGATACTCTGCACTTTAAAGTCAATTTGGAGAAATGAATGATGTGAAATGAGAGGGAAATCTATTTCAGATAAGTGCAGTTATCAGGCTGTCACTGCAGCAATTTAGGCTTGGCTTAAAAAAAAAAAAAAATCACACCTCTTGTTAACTCAGATTTGTTTTCCGACTGCCTCGGGATAGAAAAGAGTGACTGTACCTAACAAAAGAAAACAAGTAAGTATAATTTAAAATGTAAAAGTCTGTGATATGACTCAAACTCATTCATCCCTGTCAAACTGATGTGGAAACAACTCTGTGCTTTCAACTGCTGCATAGCACAGGGAGGAAATCTTAAAAGATGGGAAGAAAAGAAAAAGATTACTGCTACAGTGCAATATTATAACTTCCATGAATTCACACAAGATAGGTCATTTTAAAGGACACAGAAGCATTGATAATGCCAGCTGAGTGTAACACTGAATTATTTGACAAAATACTTTATACATCAGGATACTTTATACTGTCAGGATCTCCACCTACATGGAAGACAGCACCAAGGAAAGCAATCCTAGTCTACACTGCATAAACCTGAGCTTGTTTCTGTGAGCAAAGATCCATCTTCATTGAACATTCAAGTTCAAACATGCCTTTTGGCATGGAAAGCGGGGAAAGTCTGAGCTCCTCTATCCTTTACCAGTAACTGTTGAGTGGGTGAACTGGGCATGGCCACACCTATTCAAATGTGCCCTTTGTATGTATCCATAATGCCCTGTGGCTCACCCTTGTTACAGGAGCTCTGGCACTTATATATATAATATATATATATATATATATAAAACTTATGTTATAGGAGCCATTGGCTACGTGGGACTGACAGGCAGCCCTGCCCAGACATTCACAGGCCAGCGGGGTGGATCCACAGCACCGAGGTCAGAGCCCACAGTCAGGTGTACATTACTGCCATACTGATACTGGATTTACACACACTCTGCTTGTGCTGCATGCTGAGAATCAAACATGCAACCAGAACCTCTCAGCATGCTTTAAACCAGCACCATGGCTCCTGTAAGATTACATGTTATAATTTTTATTCCTTCTGGACCCTCAGGCCCAGAGACCCCCACTACTAAAATTCATATATGTTCTTGTTTTGGAAAATTCTGCCACTCAGTCACCAGTCCTGCTTTCTTAGTATTAAAACCAGTGGAATCTTAAAGTAGGTGCTGACAACTTTATTACAATGTATTTTTGTACTGCTAAAAGAACTGGAGAGGATTCAGAGCCCCAGCCAGCAGAACAGAAAAAGCTCCTACCAGTAATGAAGATGCAGGAACACATGAATAATGCTGAGAGCCCTTTGGAAAACCAGCAGTATTGATTTAGTCTGTTAAGTCAGTATTAACAACATACTCGCTCCTGACTTAAGAAACAAGATCTGCCAAACTAGACACTGTTGTTGAAAACCAAACATTTTTTATTTTGAAAAATCTACTTGAATCTTTCTTTGATTTCACTTAGAATCTGTGTGAAAAAATTATATTTCAATCAATTGCAAGTTCAGTCACTTTTGATGTTATAAGAATATTCAGAAACTGTAATAATTTAGGAAGCCTCTCTTGTACAGCAGATCTTACTTCCACTTGAACCCAAGATTTCTGTATGTACCTAGAGATTGGGGACAGAATTGACTTTTCCTGCAGAACTGTCCACAAGGCGCAGCAGGAGCAATTCTGGCACATTTGCATAGCATCATAGGCCTTGGATAAATGAAACTTACACTGTTTCTTTTGTAAGTGCATTATTGGAGATATATAAGTTTTAACACCTTGTCTAAGATGTTTCAAACATTGTATAATTAGTTCTCCTGTTGGATACAATATCAAATCCCAGGTCCGACATCAGACATGGCTTCTAAATAGTTTGGATTTTTTTTTTTTTTTTTTTCTTACTAGACATTCATAAAAACAATGTTCCATCTCAATATAAATTATGGTGCTACGGACTGAAACAGGGAAAACACCAAACTGCACCACCCAAGAGCAACTGCAGCAAGACCACCATTACTTCATGTTTGGCACAATTCGCAACATAAAAAATAAAAGATAGATTTCATGGTATGGTATTTAAGAACGTTGAACACAAACTTCTCTACAAACCTTGACTTGCTGTCAAGCCACTGTCACCCCTAGCAATGACCACGTACTTTAAAGGAGGAGTAAACATATCCCTGTGTGAAATGTAATGCCCTGCACTAGACTAGAGCATTGGCTTAATCTCACTTAGATTTGCTTAAGCACTTCCACTTGCAGATTTTCTCCTGCCATAAATCTTTCCTCCTTTGAAATAGTATAATGAGTTCTGCTCATTACACCACCATTTAACCAAAGTCTCTTTTAATCTTGCTAAATTCTAAACTCTGAAGATGTTGTAAGGCAATGAATGGCTCCATCATCATTCACTGAAAAGGATAAACACATATTCGTCAATTTTTATGTGTTACCTTTGATCCCACTAAATGTTTCCCTTGCAGATAAGAAGGTGAGCTCTCAAGCTTTTCCTTGTACTACTGCTCATTTTTTACTCTCATTTCCTTTTTAAGGGAACCAAAATAAATATTTCCAATAATTTACCATGCATAAATATTTCCATGAACCTCAGCTTCCCTCAAACATCTGAGAGACTATAACAGCTACTGAAGTTAGATTAAGAAAATATTTTCACTTTCCATTTTGAATACTGAAGGCAGTTTGTGCCCCAACATATTTTAGTTATTTTTAGCCCCTCAAAACCACCGCCCCAGCAAATTTTAAGCCCACCTAGAGCAAGAGAAATATAGCAGTAAAAATAAAGGCAAAAACCCGGGACTGGCAACGTAAACAGCTTCTGAGAGAAGCTCTACCCATGGACATTATAAAGAAATTGGCTTTGATTTGAGCAAATCATAAAAATGTGTAAATAGTGCAAGATGCAAATATATCACATAAGGCTTAAAACACTTATACAGACATGTCCTATGGCTACTTTTCTAAGTTTCATGTGATTTTCATTTCCTTTTTTTTCAAGGATCAAAACCCATACTAGTATGAGGTAACAACTTTAATGAACCCATAATTTTAAATTATGCTTGAAATTTGAAATTTCTATCTATACATTTGAATGACTCAGACTTATCATTTACTCTAAAGCAACCAAAGCTACCACACCTTTGCTTATAAATAAATGAATTATAAATAAATTATATAAATATTCACAAGCCAATAAAATAAGTAAGCTCAGAGTTATTTTAATCCCTCATCTTCACACTGAATTATCATACTATGTTTTCTTTACTTTTATATACCTATATATATCTATGCATGCATTCCTTGGAAATTAGTTAGTTCAGAATATAGCTGTTGACTTAAACTCAACCTATATTAGCTCCTTAGGTGTGAATTAAAATGTCAATTACTCATATACAAGGATTCATAGCACAGAGTTTTCTGTGTCCTCCTGTTAGACCAAGGTTACTTCTGCTCACCCCTCTCAAGGCACTGGCCTGAGGGAGGAATAAGGACTTCTTCTCCTGCCTGTAATGAGAAGTCTTCATTATGAAAATTATTTCGCAATGTATCAACATCCTTTGGATTTCACAATATTTTGGATGTTTCATAAAGACTATTTTCTTGTTCTACCAACAGATGGTATGAATTCCTAGTAGGAGATGCAAATTCCTTTTGCATCACTTTGATATTTTTATATTCTGCTGCAGACATTATCCCTCTACATGCAATAAATGTACTTGTCTTAATATTTGAATGCATTTTGTCCAAAATCAGGTAATGACATGTACAACTTCATTTCAGTTGAAGAAGAAAACCAACCAAATAACCAACCAACCACATAATTCTGCAGTGCAGAAGAGAGAGTTTATTTAGTTTGCCATATAATCTTACTACAAAGGGAGGTTGCTGCAGATATTAGAGCAAAGGAACTAGTCATCAACACCTGAAAGTTATCCCCAGCTCTGCACTTACGCTCATCTTAGTTTCTTATTTTCCTCAAATTACTTCTCTGATCAGACAATTATGTTCCAGTCTCTTCTACTGTGTATACCTAGAATTGGTTACATTTCTTCCTTCCTTGCTTCCCTTTCCCACTTTCACCTCCCAAACCAGAGAACGTGCTGCCTTAAGGCTCTGAGTCCACTTGTGGTGCATTTGAAAAGTCTGCTTTATATATGTAACCATTATCAAGCTATCTATAGATTTATTGGCTAAAATTCAAAACATTTATTCCATCACTGTGCTTTGCATCTTGGATATCCTTGACATTGTTGATTATGTCTTTCCTCTGGAAAGCCTCTCCAACTTACTTCTTCTTTCCTCTTACATTTTCATCCTTTTTTTTCCCTTTCCCTGTTCAGTTGCAGGACATCCCAAACTGAAATATCAACACTTACTTTCTCTGACCCAGTATTTGAAGAGATTCTTTTGTATAAACATGGCAATAATTACATATATATATCCCCAGTGATTCATAAGTACACATCTTTAACTTGGATTTCTTCCATCCAAGCAAGAGTAGTAATCCTGTCTTTCTAAAATCTACTCTGGAGTGTCCGATTTGAACTTAACATTTCCATGATGAACTTTTATTTGAGCTGAAGTGTCCTCTTTACTACATCAACAGAACTATCAGCATCACCATTTTTTCTGATACTATAATCCACAATATTGGTTCCATCTAATGTCACACTTTACTCTTGTAATTAGGTTGGGCACTAAATTATATTGTCTCTTCCTGCAAATAACCTCTAAAATGACCTTCAAAAATCTAAGTATTTTGCTCATTGATAATCTCTTCTTTGGCTTCAATGCCTATAAGTCTTATTTTCTCATACTGATCCACATGAAATTATCTTCCTACTTCATTACTTAATCAAATCAAGTACTCATATATCCTCCTATTAACTGGCATTTTTATTGATATAACCCTTAAAAGTTTAGACCTAATGCTTCTGGTTATCACATGACTACTCCTGCTTTTGTCATAATAATATTGGCTTCGACGGCACAATTTCCAAAAATAATTTGCTTTTCCCATCATCATCCCTTATGAGAGAAGATAAGCTTGTAAGCAAAATCCAGAATCCTCTCTTAATACCCCTCTTAAAATTCATGTCTCTGAGAAGAGATATAAAAAAAGCTGAACTTGAGAATGACTTTGCAAGATATTTTCAGTCTGTGACAGATTCTAGTCCTGTTCTTGATCTTAACTGCTTGGTGCATCTTTCAGATCATACAAGATATAATCCTGTATAAGTATCAAATGACAAAAGCAATAACCAAACCATTTTAGAGTAAAGAAATTAAGCTGTTAATGATCTTGCCTAAAACTCAGACTAATACTTCACAGGAAGATTTTGCAGACTTTTCTGACTCTGGGGATGAAGACAGACACAAAATAATATATTTTCAGCTACAAAAGACTCTATGGTCTATGTTTGTAATTCTGAATGAAAACAGTGGTAATTTTTGCCCTTAGAATTTATTAATTTTTTAAGGGGGGGGGGAACCCTCAAACATTTGACCGCTGTCTGTCACTCACGTTCTCAGTTACAGACTTGAAATTAGCAAGATCAGACTAATAGACTTTAAGATATAATACACCAAATCTTTTTATGGATTGCTGAATTTGTAACTGGACTAGTCTTTTAACTAAACAGACCACCATTCATGAACTATTATGAAATAGTCATAGAAATCAGCCTAGAGCGATGGAACAGAATGTGTTGTGCAAGTGTAAAAATGTATTTCAATAGCTACATAACTTTATATTTATGAGACCACAAAACAACTGCCACTCCTTTATCCTGCCTATACTGAATATTTAACATAAAATTGCCTATCCCGTTGTTCTGTGAAAAGTGTTTTAAAAAGAGGCATCCTAGAGACCTAATTACATATAAGCATTGCAGTTAATTAAGATATGTATGGCTCATCTGTTGAACAGTCATTTTTGCAAAATTAATTATAGCTTTGTTCACTGCATTCTGCAGTGATGAATACTAATATTTAAATTTCATATCAGTGTAACTCAAATTTTAAAGATATTAAAAATGTGAATTTTCATAGCCCTCTTTGATGTATGTATTTTTATGCCCACTTTACACTGCCCATCAGAGATTAGAGGCATGGGATAGTTCCCTAAAGCCAAATATTTAAGTACCAAACCAAGATATTTAAAATTTTAAATTTCACAGCATCCAATCCCATGGGTACTCTTTTAAGCCACATTGTTCTTCTGAAAAAAAGGGAAGAATTGGTAACTACAGATAGTGCCATTGCAAAACAAGAAATGCTTCATATCAGTAAATGTACATGGAAACAAATATAAACCCAAAGAAAGATACTGTCACCAAGAACATAATGTTGTTGAAAAATAATTGCTAAGGCCCAATCTGTCCCATATAACACTGAGGTTTTCACTTTGACTTTCTTTTCAAAGAAAATAATTTCTGTATAATAAAGGTAATCATCAAAAATAAGCATGGTTAACATCACAAAACGTAATAAAAGTTTGCATGCATGCTGAATGTGTTTAAAAAAACACATTACAAAGCACAAACACATGGGTTTAAGTCAGGCATAGTCCAATCATGATAAAGCTTTTTGCCTAACCTTTATAGGACTTACTCTGATAGGAAGTACGGATCCGTTTCGTTAAATCTGGATAAAAGTTAGACAGGCCACGCATGCAAAAGTTGTCTTTGGAACATGCCAGTACACCAGCATCAGCAGCAGGCAGAGGAAAGAGAGAAAAAACAGTCTAAAGTGAAAGGAAGTGATACCATAACCAGCATCTAGAACAGCCAAGGTGAAGAAATTTCAGCAGATGCTTACCTTCCAATTGGGAGATATAACAAGAAAAATAATCAAAAAAGTAAAGGATGTGGGATGGATGGCGAGAAAGCAGCTGAGGCTTTTTTTAGATGCATAGTTTCTATGAGCAATCTAGACACTGCAATCCTTCTTAGTGGTCATTTATCCCCAGTGGGCTCCATTCTGGCAGCACTGGATAGCTGGAATGATGCCTTAAAAGGATTGGCCCAGACTGCCACTGACAGAGAAAAACCCTCTGTGAAACAGTGCTGAAAACAGCTTTTTCTGCATGAGCAATCCTCCACCTTTTGTACAGAGTTCTGCAGCACGTTGTTTGTGGCTAGCTGCTCACATTTCTTAGGGAGCTGCTGTGGGGCTGGCTGAAACCAGGCAGAGAAGCTGAAGGTAACTTGAAGCTGCTGGTCTCTTCTCTCCTCAGCTGTGCCAAATTTACATATTTAACATTTGGCACAGATAGGAACTAAGCTTGCCATAATTAAATGCATAGCAAGTGAGATAAATGGTCTTTCAGGAGCAGAAGTAGGCCTGACGACTTGTATTTTATTCTATAAGTTTTCCTCTAGATTTTATTTTCTATTTGGAGGGTAAACACATTCCCAATTAAAAACAAATATTTCCCATAACTCTATGGAAAGTAGGATTTGATGATTCAGTGCCAGGTCTGCTGATGAAAATGCTGATGGCATAAACCCACTATAATCTGTAGCTTTTATAATTTTAGGGTTAGATTTAAAACTCCACATTTTCACAGATACTTTAAAATCTAATTCTAAAACTTCACAGCTATGCAAAACATATTTCATAATTGTGTCTGACTCTTGCATGTTACTATGGAATATGTCAAGTGGAAAGACTTGAAACAGATGATCTGACTTTTTCTCATACAAGTAAATGTTTAGATAACCAACAAAGTATGGTAAAATTTAGCTCTTCTGAAGTATTAATATTTCTAATACACAACACAATATAACAGTTAGGACTTACTGTGATCCTCTTAGCATCAAATTTTAAAAGGGATGTTGTAGGTTTATATTAAGAATTTCAGTTCACGAGTGAAGTGTTTAGTTGGAGCTTCTTGTGTTACCTACATAACAAGCCTCCCAGGTGTTACACATCTCTAAACACAACTGACTATTGAAACAAATAGCACCTGGCAGAAGGTACATTTAAGCTTAAATTGAAGTCTTACTTTTTGGTATGAACTTATTGAAACCAGAAAAAAAATAGCATACAAACTACACTTCAAGGGACTGCCAGAGAAACAATTAATTGCTCTGGTCTTTATGATTTTTATAGACTCAGCTAAGGGAATAACTTGCTGACCTCCATCCCAAAAGGAAAAAAAATCTCATAAAACATTTTATTTATGAGAAAGTCCCTGCACCTAGAGCATGTCAAGTTTCTTTTGCCAAGTTATAGAAACTCCATTGGCTGGCAAATAGTCATGCATTTCAAAAGCACTAGAAAAAGCCACAGGCAAAAAAACCAAAGAAACATATCAGGCTCGTAGGCACAATGATTTATTTCCTACCTGCAGCAAACTGCCTGCTCTTGCGAGGTGAGCGGGGCTGGCGCTGGTATGGATCGCTGGATCCATAGAGGTCGAGGGTGCCCATGCTCAGCAGGACTGTCTTCTGCATGAAATCCACAACAGCCAAACCATTGCAGTTCCCAAAAGCCACTCTGCAAAGAGATATGTCCCTCAAAAGGGTTAGCAAGGTGTAATTAAATTCTGAAAACAATAATAATTATTATTATGAACAGTGCACAGACTTTTTCTTCAGGAACTACTCAAGCTCACATTTTTTATTTCTTATAGATTTGTAATCCTGAATTTTAAAAACTGTTTTCTGAATTAACTTTCACAACTTCTACCAACTTTCCGTACCAAACACATTGCAGTAATGTCTAAATGTTGCTTCACTGAACAATATAATTCTAATAATAATGATATCAACTAAGCCTAAAAATTGGGGTGTAGCTCTTAAAAAGTGGTTATGCATTTATACAAAATACAAATATAAATCAAAATATAAATACAAATACATGTAAAAAATTCTTTTAAAGCTAAAGGCAAATGACAAATGAAATATATTAGGGTGTACTGTGGGGATACCCAAATCTGAAATGTATTTATAAAATTTCCTTCCAACTCTGTCAGCTTATCTACAGCAGTGTTTCCTGTTAAAACAGTCTCTACCCCTCTGAAAGGCTTCTGCAAATGTGTTTTGATGGTAGTTTGATTCATGGCCAAGATCTCTCTCCTTCTGTATCAGACTGCAATTTTAAATTCCGATCAGAAAGGATTGCAGGGACAGCCACAAAGAAACTCAAAAAACCAAACCATATTCAATCATATTCAGAATCACTTGCTATCAGGTTCTGTCATTTTATGTAAAAAGTGATTAAGATGGTTAGTTCAAATCACTGCAAAATATTTAAGCACTTAATTCACACTAAAGTCAGGTGTGCACTCACCTCCACCTGACTCTTAATGTATCTCCAAAATATCTGAAAGGAATTTGTGTGTGGAAAAACAACAATGCAGAAAAAAAGTGATGAGGTGGAGGGAAAGCAGGGCAGCTAGAAAATTTTCTTCTGTCCTACCTTTTCTTACACTGCTTCTATTATAAAAAAGAGGTTTCCATATAGCAAATAAAAAAGTAATATGTAAAGAAAAATGAAATTACTTTTTCCTCAATTGTCAAACTAGCAAATTAAAGCCCCATCTGCAACAGTGGCTTGAATTCTACCAGTTGTAACTACACCATGTTTACCACTCTTGTCTCAACACTCACTGCAGTACAGCATCTATGGAAACACCATGGATGCACTCTGATTTTTCCCCATTGACATTCTTTTCCTGATTGGTGTCCCTCTGTGGTCCATACTGGGACCAGTACAGCTGATGTCTTTGCCAGTGACAGAGACAATGGAATCAAGGGCACCCTCAGTAAATTGGCAGACACCAAGCTGAGATGTGCCTGAGGGACAAGTCCATCCAGAAGGACTTGGACAAGCATGAGAAAAGGGCTCATGTGAACGGGGGTAATGGTTTTAGATTAAAAGAGGATTGGTTGTATGTGTTCTTAAGTCCCTGCATTCTGGGTGGAGAAAAAAAAGGAATAAAATTAAAACTGTCAATCTCATCTATTAATACTTCATGGAAAAAAAAATAGCCATTTGCACTTTGAAAATCATTAACTTGACATTTATTAATTTTGGAAAACCCGAGTCACAGGAAGAGCTGGTGATCGCTCACACCTCTGCTCAGCAATTTAACAAAATGTACAATTTCCTGGTCTCCATAAACTCCTCTAATTTCACACACAAGAATGGATCTAGTATTTTTTATACCCAAATTAGTTCAAAAAAGAATCTGAAATTGCTCATTAATAACACTTCTGAGGCTGGGTAAAAAAATCTAGACAGCCATTATTATTAACAAGGCTTAAGATATATTGCTAACAATCAAGTCCTTACGAAATCAAATACAAAATAAATTTCTCAGTTTTGAGCAATGAACAGAATTAGTTGATAGGTAATGTCCTATTCTGTTGGTAAACCCTCATCAGACATTTCTTGACAATTAATAAGCAGATTAGCTGAAAACTGTTATCCCATGAGCCAGTAATAAATTTTCAGTGACTGCTTTCAGTACAACAGAACCTACTTCAAAACAAATTTGTTATTTGTATTTAACCGTGTTCCTCAAGGTTAACCAATTCTTCTGTTGTAATTGAAGCAATTTGTAAAATTTTCTTTTCTACTTTCATAACAGGAAGAAGTTTTTGATGATTCATTTCAATGTAAATAAAACAGGTGTTAATACTTGTAATTTTAGCCTTGTTACTGCTAAAAGTAAACCAAATACATTAAATAAAATTTTGCAGAGTCTGAAGTCTTTCATCTTTGCTGGGAATAAAGTTTTTTTTGCATTTCATTTTATTCCTGCTTCATGGCTGCAGTAAAACAGTTCCAGAAATCACCGTAATTAAAATACTGAAAACAGACTCTCCAGAACACACACCATTTTATGTCTTTGACCTAGTTAAACTGATTAGTATAGGAAGAAAAATTAGGAAAAGATGACCCAAATAATGGTACAATTAGCATGGCAAAAATTACATGTTCTCAGGCTTCATGCTGAAGGTTTTTCCACATTGTGAAAATAAATAACGGGTGACAATTAAAGTAGTAAATAAAAATTCTGATGAAAGAAAGGACTGTTCTTTCTGATGAAAGAAAGGCCTTGTCATAGGCCTGAGGAAAAAGTTTAGAGACGAGAAAGGAAGAGAGAAGAGAGTCTATAGAAAAAATATAAGGAAAAAGATCTTTCTTGGGTAGATTTTGTAGGAAAGTTAAATTTAGGTTATCAGCCTACTTTATTCATACATGCATTTATTTCTGAAGCATTCTTGTACCTAGCTTATGGTGTTTAAAAGGAGGCTGTTCTGTAAACTACGACTGCTCCTAGCAAATGAAACAATTTAAAGCACTTGATTGAATCAAATCAGTGGTTTAGGAAACCACTGTGACCATTAGGAAAAGCACAACTTATCAGAGTAGTTTACAAGTGAGAGAATGGTGTGATTATTCAGATGCTGCCTTGAGGTCTGAGACCTGCAAGGGAGCAAATCAGGCAAAACCTAACAATTTGCACAAGTGATAAATGCATCAAGGTATGGTAAAGAAAAGAGACTCCTAGAATTCATAAATAGGAAACAATCTAGAAATTCAGGCTGAAAACTTGAAAAAACAGCCACCAGAACGCAGTATTTTTGCAGAAATGTAAAAACTCTGCATTAAACTGCCAGTCTGAAAAGAGTCCAGTGACTTACTGAAAATCAGCAAGAGTCAGCACCTAACACTCATTACAGCCAATAGTTTTATTGAAGTAACACCTAGAGGGAAAACCATTTTAGTGTATCAGGGTGACTCTCAGTAAGAGAAAACATTAAAAATTTGCAAATAAACTGAACCTGAGGAAACAATTACACACACTGATTTGCATTGCCATCCAGAATACAGCATTTAAATGTTCCTTGTTCAATTCTCAATTTCGGGTCACTGATTCTTGTGCAAACTGACATTAGCACAGACATAAAATGCTGCTTCAGAAGACAATTTCCCAATAAGATATAATGTAATGATAAATGGCATTTAACAGTTAATCACTTCACCATTTTCCATTAAATGCATTTCACCTTGGTGAACCTTTCAAAATAACTTTGAAAATTACAGATTTGACATGCTATTAGAACTTATTTGAAAGGATGGGAAGAAATATGTAAAAAGATTCAGTCTTTTAAATAGGATTAGTAAAAATATTAGCAAGAATGGCAGTTTAACATCCCATATTACAATCTTTATGTCAGTTCAAATAATTTTTCCCCTAGAAAATGCTTCGATTACTTTACTTTAACCTCAAGTGTCTGTGGGAAATTTCAAAGTATAGTTGGAAAACATGTGATTTAGTGCAATAAACAATAAATCAATGCAACCTTAATTCTGAGTTACTTACAGTCCATAAGCAGAGTTTACAGCAAGACTGGTAATCTGCTGTGGAGGCTCACCATCCACCCACACCAACTGGATAACGAGATCTGCCTGGTAGCCAGGAGGCATCCGCACAGGTCGAGCCTTAACACTAAGAAGAAGAGGTACAAAATAAGAACAAACAAATAAACATTGGGCCATGAAAAACAACTGATTTGCGTCATTATGAATTGTCAACTTGAACAGAAAACCTAAAATACTTTCTTTTGAGATTTTCAGAAAGGATATTTCTGGGTATTTGGAACTTTTTTTTCTTCTGAAGTAAAGCATGACAGAAAAATGCAAAGAAGGCAAGAGAAGATGATAAGATACACCTTTCTGTAGTGGTCCTCACCAGAGCATGTTAAAAACTTATAGGCTTGACATATCTATTTGTCCATGTAGTGCAAACAAGTTCTGTTTTATTTCTAGGACTATAATCACCTAACATGTGAATGACTGGTGCCTACACCAAATTTGATATAACTATTAACACCTGTTCCTACTGTGTTATGGCAAGTTCAGTGACTTGTAAAGCAGGTAGTGAAGGTGTACATTTTACGGGGAAGTGTAAGAGCTGAACAGCTCTGTATGACTTGCTTTATGTGCTTTTTTGAGTGGTAAAACATTGTGGGAGATGTTGAAAGAAAACATTATGCAATAATAGCAATACTTTGAGGTATTCATGTTAGTCATTAGTACATTTACGCTGTAGTAGTAATTTACAGGTAAAACCCACTAGTCAGTGCATTTTCACTGTACCTGTTACTGGTGAGAATGCTTGTATTGCACCCCTTTGCACACAGGCATAAAACAGGGCAATCTGCTTTATGAGAAAGTCATTCCTCATCTATCTTCTAAATGCATTTCCTTAACAGCAACTTGGCACACTCACTGTTCTATTTCTTTTCCCTGTAGTACTCTTCAGACCTTACATGTGTATTTGTCTGGAGCAGTAATCAGGCACTTGGCATGGATATTGTCATTGGAAAGACGTGACAGTGCAGTGCAGCAAGTGCTCAACCCACTACAGCTGGCAACAGCTTTGTATTGTTGTGTTCTATCAACAGCAAACCTCTGCTCAGAGTTTTGCAATTTCTGACCTGTTCTGCTGGCACTAAAGTTTAGCCCGTTTCTTTGTTCATATGATACATATCCACAAGCATTTCTGAAGTGATGCTATTCATAACCTTAATGAAGCAAGCCCTGGATTACCCAGGAGTATTTGTGCTGAGAACAAAGGTCTGAACATCTGTGAACCCAGGCTGCTAAGGGAGACGGGTCCTTTGAGACCAGGATAAACTGAAACTGCAGGTAAGAGTTGTATACAGTGAAGACGTATTATTTTCAAAGAAACTTCACAGCAAGCAGAAGCTGAATATTTTACAAACAGTCCTTCAGAGTATCTTTGTGATGGAGCCCTTCATCTTCTAATGTCTGCAGATAAGCCTTTAAGAGGCATAATAGTGATGATCTTTCCATCTTGTACCCCATTTTCAGCTTTCACCTCCTGCCCTTAAATATGTTAGAAAAATATAGAACAGGTAAATTAAATTCCAGAACCCGGACTTAGTCTAATGCCCTTTCAGTTGAGCTTTCCATCCATATTTTCTCATGGATAACTGATGGTGTGGGAGAACACAAGAGGCAAACACACTGCTCCAACAAGCATCTGTCAAAGCAATGCATTTATACTTTCCTTCTTCTAAACAAGCTATCATGAGACTGACAGTGGCTGCAGAATTAATTCTGATCTTCTAAATCATGGTTTTTAATGTGGTATTACTTTTCCAATGTGTTTTTAATGACATGCTGAAAAAATTAGACAACTTGAAGTACTTTCTAAGTTTTCTTTTAAATTGTTGTCATCTGAGGGGAAAAACACAAATACCTTTCCCTCTAAATATTTTTCACTGCAAATTTAAGGATCTGCTTTGATAAAAATGGACATTATTTCACAGGGATCTTCTCTAAGCATAGAATAAACTGTAGGTAGTGAAAGACTATAATAATGGAGTAAAATAATTTCAGATTTCATGATTAAGGTTGTCATTCCCATGTTTCTGTGACATCTTCCTTCTTAAGAATCTTTGAGCTATTTCCCTTGTTTCCCTAACCATCCTGCTTGAACAGTAATGCAGATATTCAGTTCTGCACCTTGTTTTGGATGGCTTTTTATTTGAAGTGTTTATAATAAAAGCCTAAGCAGACTGCAGGAGTATGAGCAGAAGGAATGTAGACATTTCAGTGATTTCCTTGACATGTTCTTGTTAGGCTACAGTGAACTTTACTGTTGCAAAGTTTTGGGTTTTATTTTTTTCCACAAGATATTCACAGTTTCTTATCACTTTGGAGTTAGTTGAAGCTACTAGCAAAACCTTTTATTGACCTAATTTTGGGATGATACTAGAAGTCTGGGAACAAAGACTCACATTTTGGGTACAGCTTTATGATAACAGAATTTACATCAAAAGTGTTTATCTGCATAATCACAAATCCATTGGTTTCTTGGGTTATTACAGCTGCCTATTTCACTGCAAAATCTTCTGAAAGAAGCAGGAACAATATTTATTACATACTGCTGCCTGCCTCTCTCAGTAACAGTTCTGATTTCAGAAAAGTGCCAAGTTTTCATTACTTCAGTCCCTCCAATTACTTTCTTCCTAGTAGCTTTTCACAGACACCAACACATTCAGTCATTCTGACTTCTGGCTAGAAAAAATTGTGTAATGTGGAGTGCCATTCATTTCCTCGAACAATGTTGCAAAGCAGATAAGAAAATAAACATAATGGAGCCAGTTATGTATGTGTGTAAAATTTTATGTGCATTATCAATATAGTTCAAGCCGTGCACTCACCCTCCATGTGCATATGGCTGCAGCTTTATGTTAATATTGCTCTATTTTAGATTCTGTCCTGCTGCCCACCTGAATGACTTGCATATAAAAGTCAACAGCATCACCCTGGTCTTTACTGGTTTTTTTTCCCTGTGTTTTCAGCACTACTTTCATTTTACCACCATAATTCTGCTTAGATCAGAAGTTCTTAGACAGACAAGGCCTGTGGACCCAGCTAAGGTTTGGGGGGAAATTGTGGATATTTGGATGTCTTTCCTGAGAAGGACAATAGCATACATAAGTATACTTTTATCTAAATGTAGGAGTGTGCCAGCAGTTCTAGTGGTATAATTACTCTGACTTTGAAAAATCACTTCTCAGTCAAAATACAGATTGCAGTTACCTCGTGTAAAATTTGACAAAAATTTATTGGTCAGCTTAATGTGAGATTATTTGAGTTAAGAAAACTTCTAAAAACTAACAGGCTGAACTTCTGTGGGTTCATTACAACTTTTCTGCCTCCAACATCAACAGTTCCTCTCTTTCCCAGACAAATCAAGTAAGAATCTCTTAAGCAAAAATCTTAGCCAGTGAAGTGATTAAATGATTGCATTCTTCCTGATATCAATGTCATAAATAGATTTCACATCTGGATTTTTTAAATAACTGATCTCTGCCTCTTCTGTTGATTTTCATAGTTCAAATAAATGATTAAACTGAGGTCTGAAGTGCAACTGCCTGACTGAATGAGGTGGACTAATGAACAGAATGCCAAAAAATACTGTTAATTTTACAAGGACAATATCACAATATTGCTTTTAATTGATAATGCCATTTTCAGGAGCCAAGCAGTCCAAAGTATCTGCAAAATCAGGAAATATTCATTTTAACTGCTTTTGAAATAATTGAGGCATTTAAAAGATTTAATAATAATTAGACCAAAATAATAATGAATTCACCAAAATGAGAGCAACTGTTGTCAGCAATGCATTCTAATTGCTGGAAAATTACAGTTTACAGAGTTTTGTACAGAATTCTTGTTTTAAACTATTCAAATCCATAATCATCTCCCTTATTAATAAGAACATATTAATCTACTCCAAAACAGTGATAATGTATTCTAGCAGAGAACAATTTGCTTCTTTCTAAAGAATAAACAAATATACACTTCCACACGGTGTGACTGTTTCATAATTGTATATTTTGAAGATTGTTTCATAAGTATGAACACAGTTTCCTTATCTTACACACCATAAAATGCATACAGTTCTTTAAATAAAAAAAATTAGTGTTATATTAAATAATCAAGGAGAGAAAGCTTTGCACATGCTGGCTTTTATGGAAGTTTCTTCATGAACTATCCTCTGAAATTCCTTGAAGATTTAGTCCTGTATCACACTGGAAAATGACAGTCAAGCCTTTACTGTAACAGTTTGTATTCTTCACAACTACTTCTATCCTTTTAAAATCCCTTGTTGATTATTTTGCCTTAATTATTTTGTTTGTTCTGTATTCTGGTTTCTTTTCATTTTGTGTCACATACATACAATTAATCTCTTTTCTTGGGAGCTGATGGATTGACTAACAGATAAGAATGCTTTTTAGAAAGATCAATATTTAAACAATGGCACAGACTTACCTAAGACATGGGATACTGTCCTTCATTGTTCCTTCACATGCCACAGTGTTGGTACTGCCTGAAAGGCTCTTTAAAGAAGGAAGCTGGGAGGAGGCATCTGGAAATGGAGGATTTGCTTCTGGTTCAGGAGTAATGATGTCTTCTACTTCGCATTGAAGTCGTACCTCTAATGACTTAAAGAAATAAAAAGCAAAGTTATAGTTTCATAAGGAAAGCTGCTATTACTTTCAAATAAATATCAGTATGCCTTTTTTTAAAAAAATACCCCCCATTTATCATTATAACTTGCAGGCAAAGAATACTGTCATTTGTTATTTATACAGACTAACAGCAACGTCAGATAGGAACTAGAAGCTTCACCAACTCTGCCTCCTGATTACTTGTACAACAGAGTCTCTACCAGACAAGTTTTAGTCAGGATGGATAAGTCTTGACAGTGTGAATAGTACTGATACATGAGCTTCATTTGTCCAAAGGTGGGAGCCAGGAAATCAGAGATTACAGCACAGACAGCTCTGTGTTTCTTAGAATGAACGTGAGTTTGGTGGATTCTAGAAAGCAAAATTCAAACAGTTACAAACAAAAGGTAACAAACAGGTACCTTTTGCTTTCCTTCTGGCCTCTCTAGAAAGGGAAAAAGAGGCCAAACCACCCTACAATCCCCTCCACTAATTCAGGAAATATTAACTGAAGAACTCCAGGGAGGAACTGGACAGGAAGTTCAAATCTAGGTAAGTAAATACTGAGCAATTCTTTCTACCTTATGACTCGTCCAAGGAAATCCTCAATTTGGAAAAAATAAAAACCAAGGTATAGCTCTCAAAGAGACAAGGTCTGGGGATTACTAGCTGAGCAGCAATTTCAGTGCTGCTACCTTGAAAGGAATAGAAGCAACTGCACAGGTAGACACTGCAAGCTCCATCTTAGTGATCTTTCACTGAGACATCATCTGCACCTGAATGAAGATAAACAAAATAGCTAAATTTCATGAGAATCGGGAGATAAAGGTGAGTAGTACTGAAAGGTCACCTGTTTCTCAACCATTATGCTAAAACACGCAAGATTTCAGAAAGAAGTGATTCTGTTCAACCAGGAGAGAGAGTCCTTTCTCAAAATTTCAGTATTGTTTTCCTCTTTCAAAATCCATGGATATTTTGTGCCTGAATCAGTTAAAGAAACCTACAGACAATATTTGCCATGAGTGAAATACTGAGTTCAGGAAAATCTAATCTGGAAGTAATTGCAGCTGACTGAAACAATTTATAATGCTGTTTAATCTTTTTGCAGGACTAAAGTAACTGTTGAAGAGTATGTTCTTTTGCTTACCATGTTAGAAGTGCATCACTCTTCTTTGAATGTTTTTCTGCATGTATTCCTTTTTCTACTAAAATTAATTTTGTTAAGTTCTAGCTGTTGTGCATTTGAAGAAAGAAGGAAAAATTCAGGCTAGAAACATGACTGTGAATTTTTCTTATATTTTGTCCCTGCTTTGACTGGACCTTAGGACAGTTATAGAAATGTTGAACCTATTTGTTTTGACACAGAGTAAAGATATTTTTGGCGGATCTCATCACTAGGCTTATTGATTCCCCTTTCCACATTCAAATGAGTGTAAACTTTTTTTCTATGTTTCTTCTCAAGAGTTTTGAAGAGGACCTTCACTGAGGAAAGACTGATCACTGAGAAAGTGATCATGTTTAATTAATAGATCCTTTTGAGATAGGATGGAGTGGATTCAGATAAGAAAACAAAAACAACAGCAGCAAATGCTTTTTATGTAACTGCATGGCAATGACTCCAAGGTTGGATATGAAGCAGAATCTGTCTCATGCATACTCCTTGCCTCCAGAATCTGATATGAAATGATGCAAATAATATTTCTGTTGAGGAAATTCCAGGCACAGCCTATGCCCCTAAGGCATATTCAGCTGCAGATTTCCCTGCTACACAAAGCAACCTTTGAGTAGCCCCCACACTTCCCATTTACCACTGCAAAAACATTACAACATCAGAGCAGTCAAATCAATGTGGGGGCCTTAAAATGCTGGGATTTGTAGATTGAACTCAAGGTAAATTCAGTCTGGCTGATAAGGAAGGGAGGACACAAAGTGCTTTGTACCTCAGGCAGCAAAGGAAATCCTGAGGCTGGCCAGTTCAGTCTCAATATAGACAAAAACACACAGGCTAAAGTCAGGTGCAGATTCCAACAAAGAGTTCCATACTTTTGATTATAAAACTCTCACATCATTTAGAGCAAAGACTTGAATGCAAGCAGCAAAAATGCAGAAACAAAAGAAAACGCCCATTTCAGAGATGCACAAAACCCAGGGGAATTCTGTGACTATGCCACCAAAATTACATAATTTAATATTCAGAGAAAAATGCTTATTAATTACAGATGAAATCTGAGAAACTGTCAATTTGCACATATTATAATACTTTGGAAAATACCAGTAATGATGCAATTCAGCCAGAAAAGTGAAGGACAGGGAAAAAAGACATTAAATTATAGATAATAAAAGATAAGGTGCACTTGCTGCTGAACAATGTAAGAATACTGAAATGGAGTAATTTTAGCAGCATTATACATGAGCTGGTCAGTAATGTGAAATTACTGTTCATCAGTTTTAAACCTTTCCTGAAATGATACATTCAGGCAGCTTAATAATTGCCGGAGGGGGGAGAAAAGAGTGGAAAACAACAGAAGAACTACAGGCAATGAATATCCATACAGAATGGCACATGGCTACAGACCAAAAATAACACAGGTTTTTGACAGAGTAGAATGTTCTAAAGTGCATTAAAATAGCATGAAAAGGAAAGAACTATAATCAGGGAAGGTGACAAATAATCTGGCATTTCATATAGTTTCCATCTTTAGGGAAGAACGTCAGCATAAAGCCAGAAAAAGATCAACTCTTTTTGTTTTGTTAAAGCCACTGATCATTTTCAGTCTCCTTATGAACAATTTGAGAAATTAAATACTTGAGTTCAAAAAGAGCATTGTGCACGTACACAATGCATATTAACTGATAAAAACATACAACAGACAGTAATTTTAGACCAGGTAAATACAACAGAGATCACTGTATCATAAAGTCTTAAAAGCAAACCATGTCTGAAAGCTGCACTGTATGTTACTACTAAAGCAAAAAGAAAGTGGAGAGCAGGTTCCCAAACCCTCAGATATTTGTCAGTAACTGAAGTAGGATCAAGATTTCCCTGGAAAGGTGTAAAATGGAATATCCCTAAACCTGTATTTATGCTGCTTGCTATTTTTATTTAAGTACTTTGGCACAGATGAAGCAAGGAAATTTGATTTAGAAATTACGTTCTCTTATAAGAGAGTGAAATGAGTACTTACTGCAATTTCAGTATTTACTTCATGTTTGCTGAACCTGTAAACAATCACATACGCTGAAACTCCTGCCACACAGAAAATTCGGCTTTCAGGACACCAGTACATCATCTGAACAGCAAAAGGATCTTCTTCCACAATCTCAGCTGTTGCTTTTCCTTCTCCCACTTTCTGTTTTTCAAAGACCTTTGATGTTTTTAGTTTGTACAACATCTGTAGAGTAACTGGAATATATTAAAACATATAAAAAATACTAACATGAAGCAAATCAGTTAAAAAATTCCTCAATTCTTACTTTCTTCTCAGTTGTGGCATAACAAGGAATTTTAGGAAAGCCTAAGAGGAGAAGATGTGTAATATACAATTGTCCAAACCAGGATAACAATACAGATCCTATTCTGGTACACATTAGTGGTAGGATATGCATTTAATACTTCTCAAAAGGGTATTTCTCTGTGAAATACTTCACAGTACTTTCTGGGGAAGGGTGCCAAAGGTCCATAGTTAGACTTATAATCAGTGGTACAGAGAGGCTCTGCTAATATTGATACTTTCCTAAAGAGACGTGAAACTAAGATTTCATTTGTCTCAGGTTATGGTCTTGATAGACTATAAAGACTGTATGGCAATTCAAGAGAAAACATTAGGAAAGCATGCTGGTGGCCTGGTCAACACAAAGTTCTTCTGAATTAATGGGAGTTTAAAAATGCTTTGAATTTCTTGATTAATAAGTAGTTGGGAATTATAGAATTATATATATATATATTTCTTGACTAATAAGTAGTCAAGATTATAGAATTGTAGTCAAGTTATAGAATAATAATCTATATTTATACTTGTATATAAAATCCTAATATCCAGAAGCTTTTGTCAAGATTAGAAAACCACTGCAGCAAATTCCAGAGGGAAAGGAGGGGTGACAATTCACCCCATTATGTTCTACATTCTTTCCTGTTTTTACTACTTTTACATAGGTTTCTGACTGGCATTAATCAGTAACTGTCAGAAGGTCAGAAGAAGTCAGTCAGGCCCAGCACCTATTAAGGTCTGCATATCCACAAAGGCAAAACTGCTGCCTGTGTCAGTGTAATTGTGGTAGCTCAGCCTGGCCAGCTTGTGTAACAGGAGCAACAGGAAGATGAAAGGACAGCGTTTTAGTTATGTAACCAGATGAACACAGCAAAACCCCATTTTTGTTTGGCAGTGCAGATATATTCCAGGAGGTTTAGCATATACAATTTTTAATGTTTTAAAAAAGTTCTAGCAGATAAAGCACTTCTGAATTTTCACAAATTACAGCAAGTGCTTCTGTAATAAATACGTACTTCTTCCTGCCCTTAGTGGCAAAGAAAAAGGATTTAGGTTGCTCTTAGTGCCAGTAGCAAATCTAGAGTGGCACTTCAAGTCAGGCATCATGGGTATATGCACATTATGACTTATGAAGAATTATAGAATCATAGAGTACAGAGTACAAGACGAGACTCTATGCTGCTCTGAATTACTGGGTACCATCTGTACAAGTAAATAAAAACCCACCAATTTCTTTTGAATAAAGATACATTTGGAAAACAGCTCCAGTGGCCTAGCAAGTCCCTGTCTCTCACAGATCTGTGCTTTCAGACACAAGATTACACAATTAAAATATGTCTAAAAGCAAAGTATTTTGTGCCTTCAAATACTGGTAGGATATTTCGTTTGCTAGAGAATCTCAAATGAACTTAGAACTCAATTAAAAAGGTTAACACCTTGTAAATAAAATATATAAAACGCTCTGTAATAATCAAAACCTTGTAAATAAAGAGTACCAAGTATGGTATGAGCAACACATTACATGCCCTGAAAAGCAGGACTAGAACCAGGACATCAGAGATGCACTGAAAATACCAGTAACTGTTGAAGAGATTGTGAATATTCATGATCATCTAAGCTTTTAATGTTAAGAAAAATTCCTACTGCAGCATGTATATATTGATTAGGTTATGTTTATATTCCCTATGAGAGGTTTTTATCTTTCCCCATTTCTGCCAGAGTTAGAGAAGGAATAACTAGCACACTGCTTCCTGTGCAGTAAATACACTAAATGCCTTGGGGGTCTTCCAATAGTCTATATTGTTTCACCCTAACTTTAGTGTCTGTATTTGCACATTCTTGTTAGAACCCAAACATTCACAAGACAAAGTCTAATGTCTCACCATACTTCTCTAAATAAAACTAACTATCCTACTTTTGTTCATATTAAAGCTCTTAAAAACTTCTGGGTTTGCAGATAAACTGTTGACCTCATTTGGTGATTGGTGTTTACCATAACTTGAAGACAGTGGAAGATGTAAATTCTGGGCAGCATGTTTCTGTTTTCCCACCATTTCCAAACAGAAAATTACATAATAAAAACCCAACCCATGCCCATGTTCAGTTGCTGTGTCTATTTAATACAGGAAATGTATTTTGTGAAATGAGGCTTTGGAAACCCTCACTTTCTCCTTGTCCATCCTGAGTGAAGATATTTGGTATTAAGCAAAAAGGCAAATACCTGACAAAGTCAGGTTTAGCTGACATTAAAAACTTGTCAACATTCCCCATACTTGGCTGGAAATGGTAGCAATATTAATAATTTCAATCTGTGGCACCACATGGAACTAGCAGGTATTTTAAGTATCCCATAATCCATCATCTTGGCACCCATCACAGACTGGTTATTAGGGTCATATTAAATCTCTCTATGCCTAACTCTTCACCCAGAATTTTCTTTCACACTCTCTTTTCTTTGACACACTCATACCTCATAAAAGAGAGATATTACCCAGACATCCCTGTACCACCGAAGAGACAAGAATACAAGGCAACCCTACAGGAGCTTTGGGGAAGCACCGTCAATTATTTGAAGCAGAATATTTTAAATTTCCATCAAAATGTATCTTAAATATATTTTACTAATGAATACCATATATATTTTCTGTAGGGGAAAATGCTGGATGCTGAAATGTACAATTATAGCTAGATTGTATGGAACAAGTATTTTCTGAAGCTTTTTCCTGTGAGGATGAATGGAAATGCTTCCCAGTTATTTCCTGGGATTTGAGACTGGACAAGCAAAGATCTGGGTCTTTTCCACCCTCACCAGATTAAATATGTTTTGAAATATAAGAATGTATTTTCATATTTTATTTTTACTTAGCTATAAAGAAGACTTTGTTGTATTCAGTATAGTAGTGACATGACAACTGGAGCACAGTGTTAGATCTAACTGAGCCCTCTCCTCATACACACAAGAAGAATGTGCCCTAGGGATTTTTTACCAACACTTCATCCATCATAGGTTTTGATATGTTGGACCTTGAGTTACTGTTCCTCACCTTTTTCTGTTTATTATACCTCATTAGCAGTATTTTTTCTCTTAATAAACATTTTCTTAGTTTCACCCCTTTATCCTAATTACATCAGCCCAGCTATGCCACCCTGGTTTTGAGGATTTTTCTAGGCCTTCTGATTTGTCTTTCATATTGGAGTCAGAAATTTTACTTTCCCACACTTTTTACTATAAACAATAGCTTTGTTTTCCTAACTGTCCTTCGTTGTTTACATATTTTTAGGTAGGAGGAGAAAGTTGATTGACAGTTGTCTTGACCAATGTGGTTTGGGAGGTGGGATTTCATCCTCCAATCCACAGGCACCTTTGGAAATGTATAAAATTGAGTTTTGTAAATAAACTCGAACTTTTCCTGCTTTGCTCATCACCATGCCCTCGTGGAGTTCTTTCTTGTCATGTTGCAGCACAGCTATTACTACTCAACCTGTTAAATATCCTGTTTTATATATAAATGTGTGTTTGTGTGATTTGTCAGCATTATGTAAAAGTGAACTTTAGAAACTTACTGGCAGAAGCATCCCAAAATTTTACTGATCCATCTGCATGGCTTAAAAAAATACAAAAATTAAATGTGTTAAAACAAGATGCAATTCTAAAACATAATCTACTTTCGTGACTAATAAATACAAGAAAAATTTCATTTTGTTTATGCAACTCTCTATAATGTACTGACAATATTAAAGACATACATACTAACTGTAAGAAAATATTTTGTTATTTCATTTCCTTTGGTTAACAAAATATTTTTTATGCATTTCCTTCAGAGAACTAAGCCCCCAATGAATTTTAAGATTGCAACAAGAAGAAATTACTTCCCATACTAATAATGAGTTTAAGTTACAGCACTTTTGGCTTTGCAGTGGGCCAGCATCAAACCTATCCACTCTAAAAATGTCGTGTTACAGTGAACTTGAAAAGAACAGAAGGTAACTTCATTTTGCTTGATACTTCACAACTGTGTTCTTTTTATTAACATAAAATCCCTGATGCAAAGCTGGAAAAAGGAGACACTTCTTTTTACGATGAGAACGATCCCTTCAACACCTTCTTGTATGATTGCATACATCATAACCTTATTTTTAAAATCAGGTCTTTAGTATCATTGATAGTAACAATTCATCAAATACATGACTGAGACCAGAGGAAAACTCCTTGCGCATCTTAGCTGAATGAATAGTGTCTGTTTCACTGTATGATCCCTTGGGAATCCATTAGGGGCACTTGCTCATGGGGCTCCTACTGCAATCTGAGCCTTTCTAGACCTTTTTGCCCTGGTTCTCTGTCCACAAGGTGAAATTCACCCCAGTGCACCACACCCTCACTAATGCTGAGTATTAAAATCAATTCCCAAACTGCCCCCAAGCAGAGAGTCCCCAGAAGGCCAAGGGACAACAGCCACAGAACAACAGCTGCTCTTCTTTTTGAAGCTACTCTCTGTGACCTTCAAGGCCACAATATTCTCCTGCAATAGATTTTTTTTCCAAAGACCTTGCCTTCACAAGCATTGCTACCTAACACTGGGGCCTCAAATTGTCATTCTTAATGGTAGCTCATGCCTGGGTACTAAATTCTGCTTTCTAGAACAGAAGAGAATTTCTGTGGTGACACTATTCAAGGGAAGAGCCAGGAAATGCATATGCAGTGAAGTCTCAACTCTTATCTATAGCCAACCCACAATCAAAAGGAGTAGCACAAATACTTTATAAGTACCAATCCCCAGTTTCATTCTCACCCTGTAATAATGATTTCAGGGTATGTTTGAGCTCCAAGATTCCATGCTCCACCACTGATAGGCCACTCCTAAAGAAACAAAAGTACAGAGACCACAACTTATTCTGCTGAACCTTGCTTGGTTAATTTTTAAATTCAGGAGTGGACAACATCTTTCCCCAAAAAGCAATACAACTTGTAGAAGAACAAAAAAATATGCATCATTCAAGGCTTTTACCATTTATTAACATTTTTGTGTCATCAATTCAGGCTCTGGAAACTTAACATATTTTTTATATATAACTTTCATATTATCAACTGATGTTCTATGCTTTTAAAATACTTCTGCACAACTGACATTTAACAGCATAAAACAGGAATGAGAAGGAGGAGTAACAAAAAATCTGCTGGTCTTTTGAGATGGCTTTTCTGTTGGAGATTCTACAGAACACTGAATAGATTCTATAGAACACTGAGAATTTATTTTGAATGCAAAGACCACTGAAGAAGATGGACCAGAAACAAGTATTAGAGCATGATGCCATGAGATAAGAGAACACAACTTTTACAGAACATGAGTCATCATCTCTTCCTTGCCTTTTGTTTACTAATGGCAAGTCTTCCATACCCTTGGTCTAGAATGCTGCCCTGTGCCCAAAGCCCTGATGTGTATGGATACAGGATGCAGAGGGTGACATATGTGCAGTGTGGGTCAGGATGTGTGCAGAGTGGGTGGAGGAAAACTGGGAGCACAAACTGTTTCTGTGGATACATGGAATAGATGCTTGTGGGTACAGAAATGGGTGTCTGGCACATGAGTGACTACCTGCCTTTAGAGTGTGTATTTGTACATACACAAATAAAGCAAGGGGACAAGGGAGGATGCAGGGAATACAGGTAGGTGTGCAAAGTGTATGAGGTAAGGGTAGATTCAAATAGGAGAAATAAAAATATTTTCTGAAGCACTTTTGCAAACCAAGATGCAAAAAAATTAGAGAGGGTTCACTCTCTGAGTTAATGGAAAACGAGCCAGCTCTAAGGAGAATACTTCAGTTAATTAAAATAGAAAATTGATGATGTCTGACTTGTTTACCAGTATTTTTTTTCTACTTTATTTATTAAAATGGATTATTTCCAGACAAAACACAAACCAGTTTAAAGCTGGAAGTTTATAAATTAATTGCATTTCTTCTTTTACTTGCTGCAACTTGTCCTATTTCTACACCATTATGGTAAGACTTCGGTAGCTCAGTAAAATAATTATTATCCCTATTAATAACATCTCACAGACGTTGCAACTCTCACTGAACCTCTTCTGCTTAAGTCTTTGTTAAAATGCTTTCACTTTCTTCTTTGATAGAGAGAACCTATCCATACAAATTTGAATTGTACACTGATGGCTCTTCTTTAACACAATCTGATCTGGAATAACTCCAGCATCTTAATCATTAAGTCTTATCTAATGGTAATTAATGGTTCTGCTTAAGTGGTCATGTTTCTGAGGGACAAACACAGACTGTAATCAGGCTGCTAAGCTGCTGGTTGGACTAACCTTAAAGTGATTACTAAAGGAATAAAACAAAAATAATTTGGTAAGATGTTACAAAAACATAGGTTACATATCTGTTTCCTTTGCTTAAAAAAAGAATATTGGTTTTGTTTACCTTATTGCTGTATCCTTGCTTTTTATGTTTTGCTCCTACAGAATAGAGTACAGGGATCAAATCTGGAGGACAGTCCGCAAAATATTCTGTGCAGGTAACAGGTGACTCATGAATGTCAATAGGATATGGATTTTCAAAGATTGGAAAACTAGTTAAGGAAGACAATTCATTAGAAGCACTGTGACACATTGAGCCATAGAATAAAACATATTCTTATATTAAAGTATATAACAGAATCTAAGTAAAATCACTACTAATTAAATATATTTTCCCTTATTTATTCAAACTTATGTATTGTTTTTCACTAATAATGTGTAGTTACCCAAATAAAGACATAAAAATTCAACTGCTTTGATAAAAATCCTTTTTACATAAATAGTCCCTGAGGCTAATAGGGCTACATTTATGAATGAATAAGAACTAGTTTTTTTTCTGACATCTCAAAAATTTATTTTTACAAAAGTGACACATTTTCCAGAAGTTTCAGGTTCATGGATATGAAATATACTATGAACTACAAACTACTTTTACAACAGTGGATTTTATATTGAACATTTTAGCTTACTGGGTTGGTAGACTTCTGATTATACAATGACAAATTGCAATAACAGGTGAGTACATCTCAGTTTATTTCTCACTTCCATCAGTTTGAACAGCCTGATAAGGAGGAAAACCTCACTTCTGGCACATTACACAATGTAATTCACAATTGAAAAATATAGGAAATTGGGTTCTGATTTCAGTTATGTCTTTTTTACACTGCTGAGATGATCTGAATTGTTCTTTAAAGTAAGTGAGATCTGAATATGAATCACTTAACATTTTTCAATACACTGACAGCAAAATCTGTTCCTTGTTACACCAGTGTGAATGTGGATGTCCATTCCTGGTAGTGGTGGAGGCAGAACAAAATAAATAAGAATTGGATTATGCTTTACATCATGTAGAGCTCTTCTCTGATAGAAATATTGATTCTGATATGAAAGAACTATTTGTCACTTAAACCAGTGACTGGATCATGAAGTAATCCTGTAGATCCATGTAAAACAAGGCCATTATTTATTAAGATACTGAGGCTAGACGTGAATAAATGTAGTTGCTGAATCTTATTTCCAAATTACATATGCATTCAAATATTATTTAAATTTGGTGTTGAATGAATGTTTGAGGGCTGTGCTGAAGGGACTGCAGATTTAGATTTATTCCAAAGTTTAAGAACAAGTATTATCTTAAGTTCCTCTTCGTGATGAACTCAGCTCTTAAAGTGGAAGTAAATATTTAGCACGAGTTATTTCCAAGAGTGAATGATTTTGGATAGTTAAATGATTTGGAATTTTATGGTAATTTACTGGACAGTTAGACACACAAATAACTTCATATAAAACTTTATACTTACTTGCTTTGCGTCAGGTCAACAACAATGAGATCTTTTTCCAAAAGCACAACTACAGCATAGGGTTCTTGAAATTCTATAAGCAAGGAATGAAGCATAAAAGACATGGAGTTCTCTTATCAACCATTTTAAGCAAGCAAGCAATATTTATGTTCTTTAAACTTGCACAATATATTAGAAGCTTTGAGGTACACACCCTTGACACATGCACAAACCAGGCATAGCTGGAAACTGGGGCCAGAGAGGAAGTAAGAAATTACTTTTGGATGGTACTGCTGACAAACGTACAAAGCAGAAGAAGAATTGGAGTATTACAGCCTGCCAGCATGACACTACGTTGAAAGTAAAGAAGTAGAATAAGTCGTGTGTATCATTGCATTATTGAATCCAATTGTTACACAGAAAAAGTATTTTTGGTGTCCAAAAGTATTACTTCTGCTGTGTGTAACTGCTTTTCAGAAACAGATTGTGCAGGACACTGTATGATACACAATGCCCCCATTTCTGAGGTGATTGCTATTCCCTAGGAATCCTGTAAGTCTGCTATTTTCATTTCAGGTACCAACATGCCCCTTCCTCCTGCACACTCTTAAGGAGATTATATGGTTTGGTTTTTTTATACAATTCTCTTTTTATTTCTCAGAACTAAAGAATTAAGATGAATAAATGCTTCCCTTGATGCATAGAGTATATTCATTTACATAGGATCTTATTAAAAAAATATAAATGTGAAATTATGACTTTCTTTTCAACAGCAGCAAATCATTCCAGCATGTGCAAACTCAGAATAAAGTGTTCAGACGGGTGATGCCAAAAGGACAAATTAATGAGAGCAATGATTCATCTTCCTTTCAGTCCTGCTATGAAGGCACATTATTTGTTGCCTGTTTTTATATTAGGCTATGAATAACACAAGTTAAACCAAAATGTTTAAATATTAGTCTGTGAGCAGGGGAAGATGCTACAAACCCTAAGTACTGTCACAGTTAAATGAAGGCCCAAAGCAACTCTGATTACAGAAAATTAAATTCTTGCATGGCCTTGACAGACATATGCACTTTATCTTTACCAAGTGTTTTTAATGTATATTTGGTTTAGCTATGTATATAAGATTTATTTTATTTTTCTGTTTGAGGGCTTAAAAGGCTACAGTTAGCTCATTTTTGACTTACATCTTTTCTTAATTTATTTTCTGGAACTTTCTGACAATGTATTTCAGAACTTGGCAGCCCCACAGTATGCAGCAAACATAACACTTCTTAACAATTCATTTAAGTGTAAGAAATATTTTGCAGGTAAGTGATAGTTTAATTTTCAAAATTTAGCAAGCTGTAAATGATGAAAAATTTCAGAAATATAAGCACCTATCTTTGATTAAGAGCAATGTTTTCTCACAGTAGCCCATGGGTTTCAGTCCTATAAGTGGAGATTAATGCATGCTTTATTGTCCACTCACTACTTGCTTCCTACATTGAGAATACAAACAAGTTCCAGGTACTTTCAGTGAAGTAGTTTTCTTGAGATGCAGACAAATATGAGGATGGAAGTCCCTGGGATGGGATTAATGTATGAGGAAAGATCACTTCGTTCATATTTTCCATGATTGTATTTTTCCCAATAAACTCACCATTTGGATATGGGGTTTCACAAAGAGTTAAAAAATCAACTATAGGATGATCCATTTCAAGAACTGTAATTGCCTTCCCATGCATGATTGTTAGACTTGGTCTTCGACAAGGCTTATCATACGACAATCCACCAGAAAATATCACAAATGGTTCACTGTATTAAAAAAAACAAGTGTAAGTCTACATAGTACATACAAGTTTACATTATAGGTTTAGTATCTGCAAATAATAATAAATAGCTTTGTACAAAGAAAGTAGGAAAAGATTCTAAAAGGACTTAAAACTTGGGAATGTAATACTGAGTTAATTACAGAATTAAAAACAAACCTGTTTTTACAAGTCTTGTACTCCACTTTAAGAATTGGTTTACAAGATTCAGGTTTTTTTCCATCCCTTTGAACTTTTCCTAAGGAAAGAAAGAACATGAAAACTATTAAAACATTAAATTGAACAATCAAACTAAAACATATACATTGAAACAACAGTGTAAGCAACAAAAAAAGGAACTTTAAAGCTACAAAAGATTAGGAGTATTAGCTCCTATTTCCCTAAAATACACATTTGTCTAAATTACATTGATTGTGTCTTTGTGTTTTTACTGCCTCATACATCTAAAGAACCATAGAACACACTTCAAAGACATCTATAAACCATGCAGATTTCTAAGTATGACACTTAACTAATAGTGAATGAATCAGGCTAATTATATGCCTTCTTTTTTCTGAACACATAATGACCATAAACAGCTTAATTTTTTCCTAAGCCGTTCTTAGATTGACTTCGTTCCTATTGTTGGCAAAACATTACATGCTTTGGAGTGTAACTAGTTGAGTGATAAAATTAAATGAAGCATACAACTGAAATTCATTAGTTCTTGGTTAATTATGGCTCAGTACTTTCTTCCAATCAAAGAAAAGCCACTTGTAAACTAAAAAAGTATCCATTTTGGGTTTGTTGCTTTGGAAAGTCTATGCTTGCTTTTGACAACAGCCCATCTGGAGGATAGTGTAGATGGATCCAGACTTTTCTCAGAGGTTCACAGTGATATATGATGGGGGATAAAGGACACAAGTGGCACGGAAAATTCTGGTTAGATATTAACAAAAAAATGTGTGCCACGCAAGTCATTAAATACCAGAAGGTATTGCTCAAAGAGGTTGTGCAATTTTTTGCTGGAAGCATTCAAGCGCCCAATGTCCTGAGTACTCATCAAATCAGGCCTGTTTCGATCTGATCGTCTGGCTAGTTGAGAGTTCCCTTCTGACATTATACAAGTCTATGACTAAAAATGATAAATCAGAAGTAAATTAAGAAAATGCTAAATCCTTTTGGGGCTACTTAGATCTTGACTTCCTCTTCTCCCTCCCTCTCTACCCAGTCAGGTTTCTCAGTAATCTATGCAGTTACAATGGCGCCGATACTTTTTAACCTAATTTGTAGGAAGCAATTTATATAAAAGTCCCACCCATAAAAGATAAAGCCATCTCTTACTATGGCTAGTTAAAATTTCTCATTGCAGTTCTTTGGGAAGCCTTGTACCATTCCCATGACAAACACCACAGTACCTTGTACAAAATGGATTAATTTGTCATGAAAATTGCACATAAAAGCCCATAAGCGCAAACTATAAAAGAAAGAAACGTGAAAATCCCAGAGCCTGAGGGTCTCACAGAGCAGCAGTAGACTCTTTAAAGGAATTGGATAAGACATTAGAGTAATATTAATCAGAAAGAGGCATTTATGACACCAATTAAAATAAAAATTTGATCTAAGTTACTGATTTTAAAATAATTTGCAGCTATTTGCAGATCAAAATATTTATGCAAAAAGCAACATCTGGGCTACATGGAAAAAAATAAATAAACATATATATTAGCAAACAGCATTGAGAACACTGTATTGTTCTTAGTTACACATTTTAACTATCAGAATTACCGTGTGGAATTGTGGTCTGAAACGGTCTGTTAGGGCTTTTCAGATTCCATAGGGTCAAGCTGCCATCAGAGTGACTACACATGAACTGTTTCCCTTCATGATGCCAAGCAACAGAATGAATAGCCTACAGAAATTAAAGAAGAACTTGAGACTGGAATGGAATACAGTGTTTGCAC
Organism: Hylia prasina; assembly: GCA_013397195.1. Lineage (NCBI taxonomy): Eukaryota > Metazoa > Chordata > Aves > Passeriformes > Sylviidae > Hylia > Hylia prasina. Next base: position 69,944 of record VYXD01012055.1, on the reverse strand, counting down.
TAATGATAATTTCATGTATAACTTCAGATTATGTTGTTCTAATGGTATATCAACAGCTGGATTGTTGTTTAAAGTCCATTACCATCACTTTTTAGCAACAGATGGCTGTAATCCACATTTCATCACAAAGGCTAATGTAAGGCATTAATGTAAAAAAGCCTGTACTGAATCAGTCCAAAATTGAAGGAAAATGGTGTTAAGGTAAAAGTGTAAGAACAAGGGCCATACAATGCAGTTGTAATATGTCTGATAGTTCTCCTTAGAAGTATTTAATCTGGTAAATTTACAGGTAATTCTGTGCAATAATCTTTACAGCTAACATACAACACACACAGTCTTCCTGGATAATTTCCACACACACTCACAATACTTAAGTTGCAGAGCAAGTCCACAGAAATCTGAGATGTTTAATGTCAAAAACAAAACACTAAGGAATCCAGGACTGTTTCATTGATATAGAAAAATACCAAAACAATTATGTAAGATAGTTTTGGGACAGGTAGTGCATCACAGGAGTGTCACACTCCTTTTTACATGCTGCAAGTACCACATGATGAATGTTACGTACATCATTCCTAGTATTTTGTGCATAATTAGTGGACCTGACTGAAAATATCCACAGTTACATCAAATTATAGGAAAAGATAATGGTGTAAGTCCTTCAATTTCCCTGGTATGGCTGGAAACTAACAGGAGCTATATTCTGACAAAACATTCATTGTATATCACGGTTTCTCACACACTCGCCACAGAAGCACAAACTCACAGATTTCTCCCTTGAATCCATATCCCTTCCAGAAATGTTCACTGCTAAACAGCAAAAACCAATATAATTTTATGTAAATGTAAATAAAAGACATCTATTTTTGAATGCAGCTTAATAAATTTCCAGGTTTTTTTTCAACCCAGGAAATGCTAAGGCCTTGCAATAAATCAGATAAATGTCTATATGCAACTTAAAATTGCATATAGACATTTACCTGATTTATTCAAATGACTTAACATCATGCCTGGGTATTCATAAGTCAGCACTACAGCTATTCATATTAATTTTGCTTAAGTGCTATTGGTCCCTATTTAAAACTCCCTGTTGGTTTTCCTCTTTTAATCATTATATTGATTGTTATGGCTGGTTACAGATCATGGTCTGGAGGGAGTATCAGAAGAAATCAACCAAAGGGTCATGACCCTTTACTAAAGCTTTACTCAGCTCCTGGGGCTGGACAGCAGAGCCACAAGTGAGTCTGCATTAAGATGACCCAGATGTTTTGATAGGAATCCGACACACCTTGTATATGAATACTTGACTAATACACTACTAAAATAGTTGTGCCAAAAAGGACGCAAAAAATGGAGATGAAAAAAATGGAACTCTAGGTATTTATTTTTCACATAATGGGTATCACTCAAACTTCTGCCTTCCAGAGAGGGAGTTGGTACACAATTCCTCTTAAATAACCAGAAGAAACACAACTATAACTGAAGTAACAAAAGATAACACAGAAAGATGGTTCATGCAGAGTCCAGCATTGTTGCCCTCAGGTAGAATAGCCTTAGTTCTGTGGGGAGAATTGCTTCACTTACACTGAAGGCATGTCTTCCCTCATGCAAATTAATTCTGACATGAGCTCATTCATGCTTGCTATCATGCCAAATTTGAATCTGGTTTTGATGTGTTATCACACTTAGAAACATTTCACATCGTTAAGAGTCACTGACTGTGCCTGAGCAGGCACTGGTAACTAGCTAAAAACTGTACCGAGCTGCTTGTTAAACTGCCCCTCCATGACCAGGTGCCACCTGCCAGCATAAGCCTCCCATGGAGTGGAGCTGAGGTGGGATGATCCTGGCACAGATAGCTGGCACAGCAGCAACTCAAACTGACCCATTAGACTTTACCACAAAATGGGCAAGAAAAACAGAAATGCTTTTGGAGGTTTCAGCTGCAAGTCACAAGTAGTTCTGAAAGATGGTCGTGATCAAGTCCTGAATTTTATCTCTGCTAGAATATGTCTAGCATTCTGATCCACTTCTTTAGCATCCACACACAAAAGGAGCAGTTATGTGCTTAGAACAGGAGTTCATCGTGGGGGATGACTCATGTGAATGTTCACACAGTGTATGCACATAAAGCATCTCACTCCAGACTGGGTATGTTTCTCCTTCTGCAATACCCACGGTGGTTACATATATATTCCATCTTCTCTCATACTCAGCATGTACTAAAATTAAGCATGCCTAACACCATTTCAGTTACTTCCCAACCACAAACCTTCTCCACTGAGGGTCTTTAGTACGACTGTTAACCATATTTTGCACACGAACAATGCTGGTCTCATCTTACTGTTTGAATGCTAAAAATCCTTTGTGTTTGTAGTACTGCAGGACCATTACAGCAAGGGCCACAACTGATTTGATACTTCCATAGTGGCACAGTGCTAGACAAAGGAAGGGAGTTGTCATTTGGCAAATGCCTCTGAGAACTCTGCATCTTTGTTTTGGGGATGTGTTCCAATGAAAGATGACAACTGCTTCAGACAGCTCTGAATGGGGGGTTGATGCAGACTTCCAAAGCCTGCACAGGAAGATGGCAGGATTTTGGATTTGCCAACTACAAGCAACAACTTGAGAACTATTTGAAAGATCTGTCTTGTTTATGTGCTGTCTTTTTATACCGCTTGATGGAAATAAACTTTTGAAGGAAATTGTAAAAGAGCTTAGAAGGAAAGCCTTTTATAGAAGGCATTGTGTAGGAGCATATTGGAAGGGCCTCAATATCTCCTGCATATCACCATTGAGAAGATGAAAATCACAGTGATAGTAAGAAAAGTGAGGATGAATTAATTTAATTTACAACATACAAAGAGGCACTTCGGTACTTAATGAAGATACAGAACACTTACAGGAATTTATCTAAGACTTCACAGATACCCTGCAACTGGAACTGTTCTGGCTCAGCGCCAGAACAATACTGAGAGATTGGTCAGATATCGTGAGCACAGAGGCCTTCCATCACTCCAGGTAGCATGGTGAAGGGGAGCAGGAACAATAATTTCTGGACTGTGATCTTTGGTGGCCAATCCATAAGATGAGGCTTAGGCTTGATAATTTGGGTTGCTGCTAACTACCACATGGCATATGCCAAACTAGTAATTTTTGACTCACAGAACCTATGTAACCCAGGATTTTAAAGGGAACCCATTTTAGTGGCTCCATAAGGGCAGTGGTTTCCCTAAGGGAATTCTAGCAGGTCTGGAACATCATGAACATGGAGCCTGAAAGTCTGGAATAATGTAAAATGGCTAGTCACACAATCCTTTTAAAAACAAAATAAGAATCTTGCAGTTATTTCAGTATATAAGAAGCTAGCACAAGTTGCACAAAGTGGAGTAATGACACAGCATATAACCACTGAGGAGGAAAGCATGGGACTGATTAAAAGGTAAAACCAAGTTCCTGAGAACTGCATTGAAAAATGTGGAACAACTAAATTCTAAATTGTATGAGAAATCTTCAACACCCACCCATTCTGGGTTGAAAATGAAAAAACAAAAAGGGGAACCAGCATTAAGAAGATCCTGCTTCATGCAGTCTCGTTCTGAGTACAAGAGAGGACAGTGGGTCAACCGACATCCCCACCCCCACCCTTCCTGAGGAGACCTGTAAAAGGAAAAAGTTGTTCAGCATTAAGTAATAGAACAGGTGCAATTTCACAGGTTTTTGCACAGGCAGACTGTCACTGAGAGACCATTTAGTGGGCATGTCTTGAGGCTTAAGTGACGGCCTGTTCAAACTCTGTCCTTTGAAACATTTGCTACGTTGATGCTCAGAAACTCAACCTTGAAGCTCAGAGTAGTTTCATTGTGTCTCTGACAGAAGGTCTGAAAGAGTGCAGGACTCATATGCATTCAGATTGCTTTTTAGAGGGGAAATAAATGTGTGTACACTCCTTATACATAGCAAGGTGACAGGATAAAGGAGGAAAGAGAACTACAGGAAACCAATTACTGCTGGTATCACTTTAAAGAAAATGTCCTTTTGTACCTTCCGTTGTAGTTGCATTCATGTTCATCCATGGTGAATTTTAGAGGACTAGCAGAACAAAGAATATTATTCCCTAGGGCTAGTGCTAAAATAATAATAACTAGGAGTATATCTATTTTTCAAGCAACTTGATTATTAATACAAGAACTGCATCTCTGTTAACACGAGCTGCTTACAAATGACGAGACAATTGTGTGATAACTATGACAATATAATTTTGAAAACTGTTTAATGAGATCTTAAGTACTAGGCAATATCAACAGCTGTACAAGGTAATTTGTCTTCCAATATAATGAATGTTCTAGAAATACCCAGTAAAGATTATTACATAATTCCTATGGTAGCTATATCTCAGGGCAGCTCATTGCCAGACTCTGTTCAACTGAAGATCCCCACAGAGAAGTTGATGAACTTGTCAGGATCAAGGGGAGGTCATTCTGCGTCACAGTACACTCATGAGAGCCTAAAGCATCAGAACTTGAGATTTCAGACTTTGATTTCTATTGTCAGTAATTTGCCCAAAAGCATAGTACAAACAATATTTCCAGAACCAGCAATGCCTTTAGATAAACATCCATCTGCTTGGTAAGACATATGGTAAACTGCTGAATACTGGCTTTGCTGAGTTAACAGGAATTGCTTACCTCATCATAATAAGCTCTCAGATCGGCTCTTTTAGATCGTAAGTCCCAGAATACGATAGTCCCATTTTCATAGCCTATCAACAGCTGGAGGAGGAAAAAAACCCACAATTACATTTTCTGATTCAAAAGGTACATATAAATATTGAGTAATATAAAAAGAAATAACAAGTGATGTGCAAGATTGTAATTTGCCCTACACATAATATCTCGCTTACAAATTATCTTTCAGTATAAATTACTTCACCTTGCTGACAATTTAAGATCTGACAGAGAAAAAAAAAATTACACACCTTTTTTTCCCCTGCATGATTATGTGCCTGGACAGTCATCTCAATTGCATATCTGCTGAAAACCAAAGATTATAGCATATTCCTAGCAGCTCTTACCTCCCCTGCCCCTTGCTGGAGAAAGAAACGTTTGACACGAAAGATACTTAAATGACTTCAAACCAAGAGAGTCACCAGATCAAACTCTCATTCAGCTACTTATATTCCTTTTATTTATGCTTGCTATTCCTTTAAAACATTCTGAAGAACTTCTCTTGCAGAGAATAAATTGTTTGCTTCCCTAACAATTAAAAATAAATTAACTGATATGTCAATTTTTACTTCTTCTAGAACTGGGATGTCATATTATCATGCATAATAGAGAAATACCAGAAAAGATTTCTGAAAAGATCAAGAAGTAAAACAATGCTCAGGAGAAAAGTAAGAATGAACACAATCATTTCTCCTTGTCTCCACTGAAAAGAAGTGAAATATTGATCTGGTACTGTAGAGTTACTCTCCATTTGAACACAATTAATTTCAGATCATATGGACAACATGATGGCTATCTTATTTAGCTGCCCTGGAAACTGTTTCCCATAGAATCTGTCTTCTTAGGAATCTGTTCTGGACATGAAGACTGGAAATGGCGAAACTGGCATATTCTCACCTTTCTGTGACAAAATATTTTATACAACTGGCAATGATAATTGCAGTTATTCATCATCTGTAAGCAGATGTATCACAGAATGCAGGCAACAATTTATGGTTTCTATATAAAGAATTGTGCAGAATAATGACAAGATTATCTCTTAGTTGGAGAGACCTTAACAGCATCTTTGCTATCACTCACTTCAGCTTGCATGAGTCCAAAAAATGAAATTTGGCTGGGCTGTTAAACAAAATATCACTTTCTTTCCAAGTTAAGAATAACTGATACATCAATACTGCTACAAAAAGAGCCTGGGAATACTCTCAGTTCTACTGGACATGATTCTTTTTATTGCCAGGAAAATATTCTTTATGTGGAATCTTCTAGCTAGTCTGGAAATGATTTATAGTTAATACATTTAATACCTGAATATGAGCAATAACTTATTATGCTTCTGAAGAATTATTCTCCTGAAAAAAGTTCAAAATGTCCTGAAAAAATTCCTGAATTTTTGCTCTGGATGGCTCCATATGGGATTCTGTGGCAGAGTCAGAAAGCATGCAGCTATCTGGATAGCACTTGTGTCAGGATGCCATATGGTATTCTGGGATAATAGGCTGCCATTGAGAGAGTGAACAAAGGAGGGTCTTACTGCAGCTGCTTGCACTGTTGGTACAGCAATCCCAAATGGAAGCCATTTGTACATCCAGGAGTTAGTGATGCTCATAGCAGTTCACTTGAGTAGGTGCAGGCCTGTGCTGTGTTGTGCTGCACACAGCACTTGGCTTTCAGGCCTGCATCGTGCTGCACATCTTCCTTGGCCACGGGGTAAACATAATAGAATTGCTAATTCCAAAGGGCCCTGTAGGCCTCTCCACTTGATAAAGGCAGGGACAACACTTTTGCACCTTTATCTTAATATAAGGCAGTATGTCTCATCAATGAACGTCCTTCTCATTGACAGTAGAAATGGATGGGGCCTTTTTAAAAAGAAAAATCTTCTGGGATCTACCAAGACCAAAATGCTGGCAAGCCTCCTCACAGAGGATGGTGCCATGCCCTTATTGGAGGTTCATCCAATGCTACACAGCTTCGGTTCCTACCCTCCTTTTTGTATTGACTCCAATAAATAGTATTTTAATAAGTGATGGAGTCTGCATGCCCTCCTTACTGTCATCATAACAAGCACTTGCACCTGTGCATTACAGCTGGGTACCAAATCAGTCACATTCAGTCTGTATCCACCAATATTCTTTTCACCTCAGCTTTTGTACAAATATATTCAGAAAAGTGAAGGAATTGAAAAGCATTTAGTATGTGGCTCTGTTTCTTAATAAGCCTTTCTCCCTGGGGAAGCAGGCTTCTCTTTTGATTTTTACCCCTCTCTTTTGCAAAGCTATCATGCTCCAGGTAATTACTAAAAGGTTAAAATACCAGAGGCTGCATTTCACCTGAAGTATTGCTGAAATGCTTAATGCACAACTGCAGTAAAGAACTGCAAGTTACAAAGTGTGATTTCTGGGAAGAAATTGAAAGGCAAAGAGATTTGCTGCATAGCCAAGAATATCTCTTTTTTTCAGACAGCAGTCATGCTGCTTTACTACCAACACTGTTGTACAGCACTAAAGTCACAGTTCCAGCTTGGGTGCATGGGATTAGTCTCATTGCCAGGATATTTATGATACTCTGGATTCTGACCTGTCTGAACCATAGGAAATTCAAATACTCCCACTCCTCTCAGTCATAGTGATCACTTGGGAGATCTATAAGACAAGATCTATTTCTGTGATAGAGGTAAAAAGCAAAACATCCATAAATGCAGTTGGAGAGGAAAACCCAGTCAAAGAAAAACAATATCTGTAAAAAGAGTCAAGGATGGAAAAAACTCTAAAGATGTATCTTGCCTTTCATGCCACCTCATTTAATTACTCATGCTTAATTGGGTTACAAAAAAAGCAGAACAAAGGACAGAATTTGGAGAGAGAAGTCCTGGCAAGATCTTCCTTGTCTAGTGGAGTTGTTTCACATTTTGACTTCAATCTTTCTTCATCAAATGCTTTTGATGATGGGAGGAAATTTCTTTTTTACAATCAACTAATTACATCCTGGTACATGCCAGCAAGCCCCTTCCTTGTCCTGGTAACACAAAACAGCTGGACAAAAAATCCAAAACAAACAAGCCTGCCAAACAGGCTTATTTTTTTAGGTATTATTAGATCTCAGAACTCAGACTCAGAATTAGCCCACCAGCTAATTGTAAATAACATTAAACCTTTTCCTATTAAGCTTTCTCCATTTGCTAGGAAACTGCAGATCGTTGCACTTAATGTCTTTTCCTTTGTCAGCAAGAAAAATCATGTTTGCTACAGATCTGCCACTTATGAACATCTGTGTGCTCCAGTCTGTCCCTGATGTACACTTATTAATTGATTTGGCAGACACAGTTATATTTCATGAACTTAATCACTTGGTTCCTGAATTGTTCTTCAGTGACACATTAAATGCCTAAATTCTCTTTGATGTCTGTCTTTCAGCCACAGTTTGTTAGATTCATAAAAGGGACTTGTCTCCAAAGCCTGCCTAGATATTTTGCCTGGACACCACTCTGGAAAAGTTTTGAATGGCAGAAGTCTTCTGGAATTGCATTCACTCTTTTGGCACAAGGAACCCAACCACCAGTCAATGAAATAAATTGGAACTTTTAGGAATTCAAAGGATCTTAATGAAAAAGGTTAAGATACTGCCAGCGCACAAACTTCACTGGCTTTCAAATAGAGCTCTTAAGACTATCCTAGATTTTGAAAAGTCTGACTATGTTTTAGGACTCTCAGCCACTCAGTGTTCAAAGGAGAAATAATTATTTACTTCAGCAAAACAGTCCCAGGTCTGTAAACAACTTTGTAATACTCCTGAGAAGGCTATATCGCTGGACTCTTGAAAAGCATTTGTAGAGTTGTACTCCTGTAGAGTACAAGAACGTCTGTATTTTGAGTAATGATTATGACTGACTTGTACCTACTATTTAATTCCTGAAACATATGCAAAGAACACTTTGATCTGCTGCCTATCATGAAGTGATGTGTGGACTCTGACTTCTGCCACCAATACATTTTGGTGGTCTTTGGTTAACTTGGAGCAGTGAAGATAAGCAAAGTATGTAGAACCACCATCAAACAGCTCTTTTATCTAAGAGCAACTCTGCTAAACTAAATAAAAGTCTACCTATGACAGTATCTTGTACTGAAATGGCCAAGAGCAAATACCAAATAATATGGGAAGAAGACAAATACTTTTAACTCTCACACATCTCTCAGTCTAAGTAATTTTCTCATTCAAGTATACCCATCTCCTCAAATATACATGGCTGTGTTTAACCTGACCTTTAAGAACCTTTTAGGAGAATTCAGCAAATCTCTTCACTTACCCTCACATTGATTTCTTTTGTGTTAAATTTTCTAGCCTTCCTTGTGATCGATAAATTTTCAGCACACACAATAGCATTTGGAAAAAGTTTTAGAGGTTCTACCCATTGCACATTTGAAGAAGTACTTAATTGGCTTGTTTGGAATCTGACAGGTCAGCTTCATTTGGTATCCTTCTAGTTTTTGTATTGAAAGAGACTATGGGCTGTTTCCATCCTTTTAATATCAACTGTGGTTTTCAAACTTGGCATCACAATCAGGTCTTTTCCATAGTGAATTTTCCTGTCTCACGAAGTTGTCTCTCATATAGAAAACCCTGTCCCTTCTCTGAACTTCTTTTAGCATTATGTTCATTTTAGTCACAGAAAGACAAGTATTATACTCAGTATTCAGCAGGCAGGTCAAAAATGCATTTCTTTACGAGCTTTGTTTTGTTTTCTATTCTCTGCATAATGCCTAATTTTGATTTTCATTATTGTCCACTACTGAGCATTGAGGTGACATTTCCACTGAACTATCAATCATCACTCAAAGCTCTTGATACCAAACAGCAATCAGCAGCTCACACCCATTGTTTTATATGTAAAGTCCAAAATATTTTGCCCTACATGTATCACTTCTCATTATTAACACTGAATATACTTTAAAAGATAGTATGTAACCTGCCATTTTACTTCTGAGTTTCTCAGCCTCCTGAAGTCCAGCAAACCAGGCCATATCACTGCTTACTCTATTTTCTAGGCTATATATGACCATGTTGAACAGTAAAAGTCCCAGGAGCTGCCATTTTTTCCCTCATTCTGCATAATGATTGATTTATTCTTCATTCTTTCAACTAAAGTTTAAGGAGACTTAGTTAAAAAATGCAGTTTAATTTATTTCTCTACTGTTGATTTTTTTTATTATTTAGAACTATGTCTTCTGATTTAGTGCTTGGATCTTCTCTTACATCTGTGTGTGCCTTTTATTGATATATTCCTGTAAACACTATCAATTCTACATTCTGTAAAACTGCAAGTATTTTGTTAGCACCAATTAAATTTTTACACCACTCTCAACCTATCACTGATATAAAGAGCTGCATTGGGATGGTTTTAGTATACCTTACATTTTCTATTACTTCTCCCCATAAATTTTCAATGTTTATTTTTCATAGGCATCTGTCTGAATTTTCAGGTTTTCTTCCAATGCTAGTACTTCATCAGTGCCCAGATGTCTCCTATGTGCCCTCTGAGCAACAAGCACTTGTATTCCCAAGCCAGTTCTCTTTTAATTCCCTTTCCTGGGTCCTTTTCATCTTCTCTCTTTGTGCTGAAAAATATTTTTAGGTTTCTGTTTGGACATAGTGCATAGCACAGTGACTTTTTTTCCTGTAAAAAGATCTTCATTGATGTCCTAGGGTGACTTTATGATGCCTGTATCCCCAATCGTCTGTCCTGCTTGTGATGTATATTGAGAACCAGTTTTTCTTTTTTCAAGACCCTTTTTTCCTACACTGTGTCCCTTAGGTAGCTCATCAGCAGTTTCTGTTGTGGCCAGCAAACAAGAATGACGCCTCATCAAGAAACCTTCATTCTCACCAGCTATTTTGTCATAGATAATAAAAATTGCATTTCTTGATGGCTTCTTGTTTGAGGCTACAACACTACACTTCATAATGTTTAATTACTTTATTTGATAGTATTCTAAATTGCTTGACCTATTGTGATTCTTCCAGAAAGGCTTAGAGATGCCATGGAGGTTGTTGGAGGGCTGGTTCACAAGTGCACCATTTGGGCATAGTTCACCTTGCAATATGGGTAAGTCCAAGGACAAGCAATGCAAATGAAAATCAGATGTGGTCATCAGTGCTTTTCTAGGTATCCATAATTTCAGTATAATATCCCCCATATCAGTATCAGAAAATCAAACTGCTGCTGGTTTCTAGCAAGTGTTAGATGTTGTGTTATGCACACTGTCAAACAGATACGCCATTTAGAAGATGCAGTGCTTTATAAATACATACTGAAATGCAATTTCAGTATGAAATTTGAAATATTTTTATGAAATAAATGATCAAAACCAACAAGAGAGTTAAATACCCTTTCCACACAGGCAAAATGCCCAAATATCAGTAGCAACACATTTAAAAAAAAAAAAAAAGGCGCTGTAATAGAACCAGAATTCTGTCAACCATATTTCATCTTTGAAAAGCTGCCATACAAATAAAGCCAGCTCTGATTGTGCCTCCTGCTGGTATCAGTCACAACCCTAATGCTCTGACTGTATGTTTGGCTTCCATTTGTATACAGTGAACAGAGCTGAGAACAGCAAGTTCCAAACCTGGGTTATTATCATGATAATTCTTAGAGAAGAAAAGATTTTCTATCTTATAAAAACTTACTACAATACCTTCATAAGAGCTTGTTTATCCAAGTACTGAAGTCATGATACAGTTTTTCGTCAAATCTTACTTAGACAAAGTCAAGCTTTTTTAAACAGGAACAATTTAGATGGCTATAAATCTCAAAGTCCAGTATGTTGTCACAAAAGTTTACTCATTAAATCTGTACAAACATAATATTCTCTCTTAAGAACAGTAAAATATTTAAAGTGACTTCCAAACATAGAAAGAAAGCAGATGATAAAATTAGTGAGTAAGCAAAAGGAAAGAGTAGCAAGGCAAATAAAGGCTATGAAATGCTGCAAAATTTTATACACTGGTTGTACTCACTTTTCCCTCGTCTCTTGGGCTGTCACTTAAATGTACAACTGGGCCAGGGTGAGTCTTGGTGGATCTGCAAGACAAAAATCAATTAAAATCTGCGAATGTTTTTTGTTGTAAGAAGAGCTAGATACCTAAGTTTCTAGGTGTGCTAACATGTACCTCCAATGGTTTAAAAATAATTGTAAAAAGCCTAACAGAGTAAGGTAAAGTTATAGGTATATTTTCATGTTCTCCTCTATTTCCCTTTTGCTATTGTAGGCAAAGATTCTCTTTTCTTAATGAATCCTTCCTTATTTTTTTTTTTAAAAATCATTATTCTTCCTATTACAGTAATTTCCCCCCCTCTCTCATTCTTACAGCTTTTTTGCCTTTTCTGTTCTCTACTCCATCTCTTTCTGACCCTCCCTCCTTACCTGTTCCATTTGAAGGCTAATTTGCCAAGGATTTAGTGTCTTCACTGGATTCATTTCAGATGCTGATAGCATGACTCACCAAGTTCCAGTGTCACTAAATACAGGGTTTCAGTAACCTCACCTACACTGCCCTGTCAGCAGCAGTTTCAGAACTGCAGTGGAGTTTCAGAAATGGAGCATCTTGCCTCTGATCTGCAAAGCCTTATCCCATCTTCAGACCAGCTAACACAGTTAGACCCAGTTACCCACAGGTAACCACAGTTACACAATGCATGTTCAGTGGAGCTCCTCAGCCACAACACCCATCCTATGAGTCTTTGTGAGCCTATATAGAGATTAATTGCTATTCTTGACATCCCCTCTCTTTTTGCAACACGTATCAACCATGTTGTATGTGACTTAGTACTGAAGTTATTAATGTCCAGCACCTGGCAGCAAATGCAAATCATAGGAAACTGATTGAACAGATGGAGATTTTTCATCTATCATCTTTTCTGACCTGACCTTCAGGCCCTGGCAGTCATAGAGAGCAAGAAGACAATCACTAGTCCACACTGAATGCCTGCACAGAGGAGGACCTTTCTCCCATCCAGGTTCTGTCAGAGTACATGTCCCTTGGAGTTCAGCTTAGGATCTGAACTTGAATGACTGGTCTTGGTTCACCAAAGGTCATCAAGAAAAAAAATACGGCAGAGATTTGCAGAGCCCATAAAGTGAAGAATTTATCTGGAAACCATACGTAAAATGACCTAGGGTCCAAGTTTTAAAATGATTGGCAAGAGAATTACAGAAACAAACCAAAACAAGCTCTTCCAGCCAAACTACTCTAAGGATTTACCTAAAATAATGGCCTTTTCCTTTGGCTGAATACTGCACTGTAGCAAAACTGGCCTCTGTTCTACAGGTCAGACTCCAAATCAAGACTGAGAGTGGTACACAAAAATTCTCAGACAACTCAAACATTAAAACACTCTGGACTGATCCATAGCCTCATAGGCTCCTCCTTCCCAGAACAGTATGCTCCAACACTCTTAAAAGCATGCACACTCTTCTCTGGCCTCTATACTTTGCCCTCATTATGTTTTAAATATTTTAACTATTTCATCATGCACCAAAGCTGGGTCAAACCAGAGAGGCAAAGATCTAGTCTGATATTTACTTCTGAGTCGAGGACAATGGAAAATTACTCCAGACATCCTGAACATGCAGCATGTTATTCTCCTACATGATGTCTCCATGAGCAAGGTTTCTGCAAGAGCATTTTGCAGCATATCCCATCACAGAAGTGAGATCAGAAGGAAAGCAGTGGACAGACGGTTTATACAGTGATGTTCTGTACAGACTGTCATGGTGCCAGCAGCAAGCACCCATTTAGCCTGAGACATGGCACAAAACCATTTTTTACACAGATGCAGGTAGCAGGAGATCTGGCTGTCATTCCTATCCAAGCCAACTTACCAGAGAGGACCCCTCTGGCTGAGCTTCTGTTTCTGAGTAACCTGTACTGAAATAAAAATATCATTTGCACAACACCAGGCCTTGGAGCAGGCAGGGCAGGTAGGCAGTGACAGCAAACTGAGGGATGAAATGAGATTGTTTGCAAGCAGTGCTTAGACCTACACGTCTTGTACGTCTGTCCTGAGGGAGTGCATGTGACAGTTTTGGACATTCTAAGCTGTATCAAATGTTGTTTCTGACAGATTCACCTGTCTGAACTGGTCAGAGTATTTTGATGGAAAGAACTAGGTCTGTTTGGAGTATATGCTGCCTGTGCAGTGATGGGCAAAGGAGGAAGGGTGAGAACAAGATGAAAAAACAAGAAGAGAAGACACAGCACAAGAATTTTCACTTTTTAGCCAGATAAGAATCACAGACAGATGACATAAGAGAGAGCAGAGGCAAGCAAACATCAGCTATGTTTCCCCAGAAAGCTGGGAACAAACAAGATGGTAGCAGAAGCACATGGAGGCTGACAAAGCACAGTGGGTTAGGCAGCTATCCCAGGCCACTGAACCAACCAGGATGCATGGTGAGTTGCTTGGCCATTCCAGTCTTGGTACATGACCAGGAATATTGGGAAAATCATGACGAATGGAGGGAGAAAGGAAAAGAGCATACTGTCTTTCTAAGATAAAGATAGATTGCATTTAGTCAGCTCTTTGTACCTACTAATTTTAAAAGTCAGGAACAGTTTGGATAAATCTTCGCAACCAGTTTCTTTGAAGGATACATATGACATTGGTTACCAAAGAATGTATCAATTTATCTTTGGGTAGAAGCAAACTCTTACATGAGCTGTCCTCTCCTCTTTAGGCTAAGTATACCTTTATACTCATAAGCTCCTTGTTCCTCTGTAAATGGTATAAAAACCCCCATCTTTTACTACCAGTCTTATTTTTATCGTATATTCCTGCAGGGTGTAGTGTCAAATTTCTGTGCTAAAACCTCAGCTGAAAACCTTCACTAATACAATACATTTTCCAAACTCCTCCATTTCCCTCTTTGTTGGTTTGAATTCATTGTAGTTGGAGGATCCTGGAATTTACTGCACTGTATTAATCTTGTAGGGTTTGGGTATCTTTTTTTCCTTAGGAATTTTTTGTTTCTTTGAGTATTATAATTTAATTCTTATTCGCCTAGCTATTTATTTAGTTTTGTTGCATAACAGCTTTATATACACTATCAGCAAAGTTGATACCAAACACAGTCTGTGCACTAAATGTATGAGATTTTATTTTTCCTCATTGTCTTTCCTCTATATTTGAAATAAGTATTCCTTTAGTATTCATATTACCTTACTTCTTGCTATTTTATTAATTTAGTTATTTTGTAAAATACCTGGCTTGCTCTGGCTTCTTCCTTTTTCTTTCCCTTCTATTAAATTTAAGACTGTCAGGTAGATCACTCTATCAAAAGACTCAACAAACCATTGTTTAGTTTTCATACATACATCATTGGTCTACGAAAAATGAGGCTTCAGGGAGAAGGGGTTTTAGTGTTTGTTTTTGTTTCTCACCATTCTACTCCCTTTTAACTGGCAATAAATTAAATTTATTTTTTCCAAGTCAAGTGTGGTTTCTCCATTGACAGTAGCTGGTAAGTGATTTTCCTGATTTTACCTTGATTCATGATTTTTTCCATCCTATTTTCTTGCCCTGTCCTGTTGAGGATGGGGAGTGAGAAAGCAGTTGGGTGGAGGCTTCACAACCAGCCAGAATCCACCCTCCACAATTTCCTTCATTGCCTAACAGAGGCCAGCTTTGTTTACACATAGGTAAGAGTAAGTAGAGAGTCTATTAAGTTTGGCAGTCAGGAAAACAGAAAGGATCCTTTTCAAGTAGTTGTATATACCAAAATTAATTTCACATGTGCCATCACAGGTAAGATCACACGCAGATGTTCCTGAAGCTTTTTGGAAATGTAGAGTCTATTCCCTGGCAGTCCTCTTGCACTGCCTTTCTAGGGCTTCAAGAAACTGATTTTTTTATACACAGCGAGTAAAGTATTTGCAGCAAAACTGATTCTTCTTTGGACTAGATAACAAGGAATATTCACAAGACACAGCATGAAGTTTTGTGTTTGGTTTTAGATGAACATGCACAATCCTATCTTGGGGGAGATGTTTGTGGGAAGATAATCCCAGTTCAGGTGGAGCAAGGAAGAAAGCTGTGTGTGAAAGCATTGCAACTTCCTCAATTCTGCAAGACCTTTTGCTTGTTGCTCTGAGCCTGCCCAATGGCTGGACACAGAAGGAGTGATATGATAAATCTGCTCTGGTTTGCTTCTCCTGAAGTGATGTTTTCTCCCTTCGGGTATAGGACTGTGGCGAGGAACCCAAACCTCATCCTTTGTGCTGCACTAAGACCAGGACCAGGATCAGTGCCTCACTTCTTGCATATCCCTGTCTCCTCAAGGAAGGTATTTATAAATAGAAATAACAACAATATCTTTTGGAGCCCTAGGGAAGTGTTGCTTGTAAAAGGAGAGCAAGGCATTAAGCTCTACAGTCAATTTCTCTTGAGAGCAGACATCATGACTGCACTAAAAGCTGGATTAAACAAAGCAGTTATTTAGTTAACTATATTATATCAATAACATCATTTTATAGAACCCATGAAATCCAATCAGAGCTACAGATACAATAATTACTGCTTTCAAACAGTAAATTATACTGCATGTGGAAATGTTGACACACAAAATCCCATTTTGCCTTAAGTTGTTTTAGTATACATAAAATTTTCTGTTTCCCCTCATTGCTATTACAGTGAAGTTGTCCAGGAGGCTGGAGAGTTGGACACTGTCATTGTGGAACTGCCTACAAAGAAAAAAAACCCCACCACTGATTTATATTAAATGCAAAAGCAGAGATCCAACAGCTCCTAGAAATGATGAGGAGGTGCTGGAAAACAAACCAGATTTGAAGCTATTGTGAATAAAGCACTCTACTGTTGATGACAGATACTTGTGTATAAGCATTCTTTCAAGCTGGCTTTGGGGAACTGCATAAAAACTAATTAGATCCTATTCCTTAAGAAAGGGAAAAATAAAGAAGAATCAGCAGGTGAAAATATGGCATAAGTGAAATAGTTGAGCAGGGAATTTTTCATTCCCAAACAGCAGCTAGGGTACAGCTGAGAATGTCTGAGAAAATAAAAGCTCTGAAAAGACACAAAAAAGGATAAAACACAAATCCAAGTCAATACACAGCAGAAAGAAAAATGAAAAAAAGAAGCTCAAGCCAAAAACTATCAGCAATGATTTGCAGTAAAAAATTTCTGAAATGAAATCTAACTTCAACAGAGCAAGAAAAAGGTATGAGCTAATGATACAAAACTTTGCAACATTTCATAGTCTTCGTTGACCTTTAAGCCCAAAAAAACAGACTGCAGAATTGAAAAATGGAACCAAAGATTCCCAAGACAGCTGTACAGAACTAAAACTATGTGTTTGCTAAGAAGATACTGATACTTTGAGCTGTTTTGCACTTCATCAGAAGTTCCTGACAGCACCAGCTACTCATTTACTTGTTGTATATTCATTTGGGGAAATGAGAGAGTGGTTATCCTGTAAGACGTGACTTTACTCAGAAGAACTGGACTGAAATTAAGACAGCAGTCACCATAAAATAGTCTTCAAAAGACTTGTAAGGATGGAAGCTTTTATTTGATTATTTTATCCTAAAATTAGAAAGCTCAAAAAGAAGTCTTCAGCAATGTTACAATCTGGACTCAGCAAAATATGGAAAGTACATATATGATGTATTCCTCAACCATCCTGGAATGTTTTATGCAGTCTAAGAAATCAAGTGACTTAAATACTGTTGTAAGAACTTCAAATACCAAGACAATCTTTAAAGCAGGTAAAAGTACACTACGACAAAATAGATTCAAATCAAAGCCATTTTCCTTTTGAAAGAAAAAATAGCCTGCACAATTGGAGAAGTACTGTAATGATTTCTGAGAAGAATAAAAATCTGGTGTTGGAAAGTGATAGAAGGAGTTAGAAGAGGGGAAAAAGAAAGAAAACATCCATATTAGTAATTTTTATGAAGTTGAAATTGACTGAATGTGGCAGTGCTGAAAAAACCACGTGCATAGACAAATACTCCTTCAGTGTCAGTAGTGAGACATGTCCCACAGTTTTGCCTACCATAAAGATGTAGTGCTCCAGGGAATTTAAGACCTTCTTTTCATTGGTAGAGCCATAGAGAAATTCAAAAGAATAAGTTAGACACATTATTCATATGCTGTGGATCAAAGCTGGGAGTTGGAGTAAGCAAGAATCAGTTCAACCTCAAGATGCAACTCTGAGTCTTAGACACATTTTCTGAAATGTCCGGAAGAAGGAAGCCTTGAAAATTTTGCTTTCTTTATATTAATAACTATCTCCATTTGGGTCTGCACACAGAAGGAGTAGCAGATTCTTCTAGACTCTTACTTCTCCACTGTACTGCTTTCCCTCACTGCTGTGGATCTACTGATTCTGAGTGTCCATTTTAGGAAAAGGGGATGTGTTATATGAACATAATATATTTTCCCCTGCAGAGAAATATTCTCTGGGAAAGCAGAGAAATGCAGCACAAGTTCTGTAAACAATTCTCTCCTGTATCTCTGTCTTCCACGAGATGGGGATTTGTTTCTCTTTCCTAACCAATGGGTGAAGTTTTGTTCCCTCCCTGGTATGGGAAGGACTGGGGGGAGGATTGGTGCAGCACGGAGCAGGGAAGGAGAAGCAGCATGCTCTTCACCTGGGCAGAATAGCCCAAGCCCAGAAAGAATGGAGTCAGCTTTAATAAATCATTAAGCCTTCTGATATTGAAGTCCATGAGTTCTGTTTTCACTGCTCGCATCACAACCATAACTGGTGACCCGAGACCACAGGGATGGGCAAACAAAGGGCTAAGAAAGGAGATATCAAGTTATGCCTCTGTCATAATTGAGTTCCAGTCTGCCCAATTCTTTGATCCTCCAAATCCCATAAATTTTGTCAAGTTTCAGTTATTCATTCATTAAATAGTGGGGTGTTAAAACCCTGGAATCTTACTGGGGGCTTATAATGCAGATTTTTCATTTTTGAAGTTCAGAAGATACATATAAAGATCTTCTTTTTCTTTCTAACACTAGACGACCTTCCCAAATGTTTGATCATGCTGTGAAAATCGATCTCATTGTAGTGGTAGTAAATGGAGACATGCTGGGCTCATTGACTATTTTTCTCTTCCAAAGCTGTTTCCAAACATTTGGAAGGAAAAGAGAGAAACAGTCTGCTTATTAAGAGAGTAGAAAACCAAACATTATCATGAACCTCAAACCCCTCTGGCAAAGGACTAGCTCTGCTACATGACAGAGAAATGACAAGTGAAAAAGTTTTAATTTATTCAATCTTAGCTGAGAAGATTGCTGCAGTGTCGCCTGAAGTAATGATAATGCATGAGATGATAGAAATGGCTGAGACAAGAATTGGTACCCATATGCTTGTGTTTTTTCTCAGCTCTGTTCAAGGACAGGTCCACAGAGACACAGACAGTGGTCATGATTTAAGAAGGAAATTTTTCCTGTAAATTCCACAATTGGTTACAACTTAGTTCTGAAAATAATTTTAAAAAACCCCAAACAAATAAAAACAACCCAACAAAAAAATCTCTGCTTCCTTTGCATTATTATCTGTTCAGGCCTTTATTTCTAACTAACATTAGATACTGTTTAAGCTCACTGAATGATCTTTCCTGTAAGAGAAGATGATAGTCTCTGATGATAAAATATGTATTGCAGTCATCTTTTTGACATGTATCTTCACTAGAAGCTTCTGAACAGGGCATAAAACCACCATCACTCAAAAAACCAGCACTCTACAGACCTTTGGGATACAAAAGCAGACAAGAAAAATCACAAAAAACCCCTCTGCACCACATGGCAACTTTGTAAGTCAAAGTAGTCGTGCAGGACAAGGTGATCAGATTTCTTGCATCATATGCAAAGTCTAAAAATGTTGCATCTAAACCTGTTTTCACTTCAAGTCTTCAAACTACCAAGCATTTTCACCTCAGTCTTTCACTGCAACAGAATCACTGTTACAAAAAAAAATTCTTGCAGTCACTAGATAGGTCTCACTCACTCAAAATATTTGGTTATTCCTGAGGAGGAGGGTTACATGAAGATTTCATTAGAAATAGCTACAAATCAGTGAAAAGTAAGGGGGTGGCGATTAAAAAAAAGAGAAGTTATGTTGGTAGACTTTCAGTTTTAGAAACTGGATGAGAATTGCATGAAGGGGGATGAACTCCTTCAGGCTTGTTACAGCAGATGATATACAAACTTGAAACACTTGGACTTTTATTTAGAAACCCTCCATCTAAGCTGAGGACTTGAACAGAGCAGCAGAGCAATGGCTTTTACTCGTCTTTTCTTGCCAATAAGTTTGAAAGACATATGATTGCACAAAAGGTAATCCCTTTCCTTCTAAGCTTCATAGAGAATAGTAACATCTTTAAGCTAACCTCACACTCTGAAATGTTATCATTAACTGAGGATTTAACATAATGTTATAAGCACCATTCCCCCTTACATTGCTCATGGTAAGGCTGAAGATTTTCCTGAATTTTACATACATGTATTTTCCTATTTTCTTTCGTCTTTGGAAGTACCTAACATCAACAGACTCTGTGAACTTAAACATCCCAGAACAATTTTACGGTAAGCAGGAAGTTGGTCTTGAAAATTCTAGAGAAGGCTTACAACATGAATTATTTTATGATTCTATAATACTAAAAGGTGAAAAATATGCAAAAATTATGTGAAAATAATGGGAGATTAAAAAATATAATCAAATCAGAACATATCCATGGCCCAAAAAAACCCTGTTGTCTCCAACATTTTTCTCAGTACTGTTCTAAAGGAAAGTCTACAGTCATAAGCTCAGCCTCATGAAGTACATTTAAAGTTAATAACATTTCCTTTAAAAGCTAATCTACATTCCATTTTACGTGCAGGAAAGCAACAGTACTGGAAGAGACATCATCATTTATTACCAGACGGAATTCAAATTACATTACTGAGTCACCCAGTTTCAACTTCAGAGGGATTATAGCATCCTCTATGAATTGACTGCTGTGGCAAACATCACCATTATTCCCACCAGCCTCTTCCTCTAATACAGAGAAGCTAATCTGGAGACACATAGGATCCCCCTGTCCACCAGCAAAATATTTACAAGGGTAACTCCCTCCACTCCATATCCAGGAGTACAGGATAAGATTGGATGAAGAGTATAGACCTTTAGAGAAGCACACTTACATGGATCAATTTCTCTTTGTAAGACTGGAAGAATTGGAAGCAGTAATGAATGAATATGCTGTGCTCACCTGTCAGCAAAACAGTACATGGCAAACTTGCTTTTTAAAAGAACATATTTTGGTAACCATAGAGCACTTCCAAGTACTTGAGGTGACATGGTCTATCTTTATTATTCTGTCATTACATTTTACAACTTCTGGAAAGAGAAATTGTGGAATATCTAGGCATTTTCCTGCATAAACAGTACAAACAAGATAATCTGGATGGGCTGCTTGCTTCCTTGAAGGTTCTAGAGAGGGAGCAGACTGCACAGCATCTAGCCTATGTCAACAAATCAGTAGTTAAGCTTGTTAGAAAGCAGCCCTTATTTCCCACATAGAAAGAGAGGCATCATTCTATTCTATTCTCATGAAAAATATTTGTTGTGGCCACTAAAATAATTTTAAAACATTTATCCAGAAGAATTTTGAAATAATTAGAAACTGAAACTTGGTGGAAGGCTTTCAGTCCATAAAAAGCTTTTGGATCTATTTGTCTACAGAATAGAAACATCCTGATTTCTGGAGGAAAGAAAATTACAAGTGCACACTAAAGGAAAACATGTTGTTCCCAAAATTGTAAAGACTTTGTCTATTCAATGTACTAAACACAGACATTCTAAAATACAGAATTCAAAAAGCCCTCCAATATGCCACTGTCACCAAAACAAAGTGAGAAACAGAAAACAATTAGGATACTTTCCACCTGAATAGTTCATCAAAATTATCATACTCTGGTATGGAAAACCATGTTTTCCAGCAGTACTTTTTTGCAGCCCAAACTACTAAGCAGAGCTGAGCAGTCTCACAGGGGCAGAACAACCAAACATTCCAAAATTGAGAACTGGACAAAGGATTTACCAGGAGAGTGAATCCTCATTACTATTTGAATCCTTGGTTTTATGTGCTTTGAAGGTAAACCTAGATTTGTACAACAGTGCCTATGAAGTTTGGTGAGGGCAGAGATGGAGAAAGAAAATGAGGCATCAGTTCAACCCAGGGGACAGAGTGGTAATAATAATAGAGGGAAAATAAAGGAAGGAATTTTTGAGAACTGGGGTTACACTGCAGGCCTATAACCTTGTTCTTAGTTACTGTTCTCTTGGTTCACTGAGATCACTGTATTTCAGTTTACTACCAGAGGTTACAGGTTCCTCACAACATGAAGCAAATGTCTCAGAAACTGCCAGAAATACTTTGAGCTTTCCCACAGGACTTCCTCTTGCTGGAACTTCACAGAAGAAACAGCAGAGAAGGATTTTTTCCTTTCTGTCGAGGCTTTTGCTAGCAAGAAGCATAGATGTATCTCAGTCAGATTTTTGTATGTCTCTTTCCATTTCATACCCCCAACAGAGGAACCTGGCTTAGCTTGTTAGAGACCTATCATTTAGTAGGCACTCATTATCTTTCCTATCACTTCATCAGGTTTTGATCTGTTTGAATTAACCTTGAAATTCTCACTGTGTTGAGCAGGAGGCTTGGTCTAGAGACCTCCTCCTGTCCCTTCTCATCTAAATGATTCCACAATTCAATGAAGAAAAGTTCTCTGTAGAGTTTTAGGGCAAATATCCTCCATTATTCTCTTCACAGGATAGAGGATATGGTGATCAAGTCTTCCTCATAAAAATAGCAAAATCTGAATTTTAGTGATTAAAGACTTTCTGTATTTCATGGAACTTCACAATTAAACAGTACACCAATTTTTTTTCTTTTATATGAAGTATAATTACATGATCCCTAACATAAATCTGATTCCTAATGTCCTGTAAAAAGCCAGTTAATACTGCAAATGCATACACTGAAATTAAAGGCTTCAAAAGATCTGGTAATATTTGCAAAACCAAAAAATTCTTAAAAATTAAACTTAAGACAGCTATGAAAATGACCACGCATACAAATGAAAAAAAATCTGCACTTACAGCTCTATTGCCTTGTTCCACATGATAACATATCCAGAAAGAATGAAGGACTCAATATTTACAATGTGTGTATTTCCTCTCTCTGTTCCAACATAAAGCCATTTACTCTGGAAAGGTAGATGACAGTAAGTAATCCTGGAAAAGAAAAAAACCCGAAATAACAAAATATAAGTGACTGAATACCACATTAACAATATTTTTAACACTTTTGCAGTGTAAAGAATTATTCTTTCCATTTTATAACTTGAGAAAAGCCTGCCCAGCCTGCCCTGGAAGAATGTCCAGGAAAATCATAAAAGACAATATGAAACAAAACAGAGCCATCCTGCCTGCCAATATTAAGGCCAGGAGAAAAGAGAAGCATCACTTGAGGATTGAACTAAGTCTATCTGCATGAGCATGTAAATTGCACTTTGATAGTATTCAGGACTCTTAAGGAAGGCTTTCTTATATCCTTTCTCAGAATAAGCAGATTATCCAGTTGAACAAACAGAGTTTTGTGGACATCAGTGGGATTCATGTTTTGCACAACAGAAGTATAACACCATAATTCATACAAGAAAACATGCATTTATTTGCCATCTGAAAGAATAGGGTCTTAGATCAGAGCATTTATCAAAACTGAACTACCACAGACACACTGAATCCTACACTCATTACAAGGTGATGAAAAAGTGCTACATTAGCTTGGAAAGAAGTCATGACAAGTTCTCATGATAATACACAGAAGTTTTCACAGATACAAATGAGTAGGTTCAGGTTACTTTCATATTGTGGTTATTATATAGATATTACCTACACTAAAATAAAACTAAATCTATACGAGATGAGAAAACATTTGCTACTAAAATATAAGTGAATGCATGCCACCTACAGAGACTGAAAATTAATCCTACCTTATGGTACAGACTTGTAAATTTTGACAAAAAATCAGGTATTTTTGTATGTTATTATATTTATCACTCAGTTCCACAAACAGGCTATTTCTGGCTTTTATATACAAATTTGATTTTTTTTTTCCTTAGCACCTTCAACCACCACAAAAGTACATACAGTATTTAAAACCATGCACATTTAAAATTTTCATTCTTATGGTACAGCAATTTTTCTGAATTTATTATAGAGGAATGAGAGGGATGTTGGTAATCTTTCAGTAATTTGGTTCTCTCAGTCAAGTAAAGTCCTCTAAGTAAAGCATTTGCCACTCTTTAAGGAATTGTTCAATAATTATACAAATTAAATATACTTTATGTAACTGTTCCCTGTAAAGCACTCTCAACAAACAAAAAGGTTCCAAACAGATTATACACACTATTTGCATAGTTCTGTAGTTTTCCAAGTATCTAATAAACTGTCAGTACATTTATTGCTAAATTCATTCAAGTGAGGGAAATTACTTTTTTTTAACTTATGCATCACAGGGGATTGGAGACAGTTGAAATATGGAGTCTTCACATTGTAATTTATGGAAAAAATTATAGTGGAATCCTGGAGCCCAGAATAAGGCTTACTCTTCACAGAAATCTTGTTTTATTGATTAAAGTGAGACCTAAATATGAGATCATCTTTGTTCTGTCCAGCTGTACGGGGCTAAATTTTACCATCAGTTGTCTAATTTTGGCAATAATTCTGGAGCCTTTAGTGGAAAGAGCACCAGGTTTTTCAAGGGGATTGTTTTGAGAGTGGGAGCTATATTTTAGTATGCATAACTGAAAATGGGTTCAAGCAGCAGCATAGTACTGATAATGTGGGTGCAGTCAGACCATCAAAGATCCAACTGCAGAAGGCCACCTACATAATCCTTGATGGAGTTCAAGCTACAGGCTTTATTCTTCTGCTCATAATATGTGCAAGGAACCATTTGCCCTTTTGGCTTTATAGTTTCAAATGTGAAGTTTTTCACATCTTTCCCAATCCTTTTCCTTTAAACCAAACAACTCCGCTTCTCTTGCTTTCTCTTCAAGTGTACCATTTCCTTCACTTCTGGTTAAATTCATATTTAGTCCATTTTTTCATTGTTGTTTCATTTCTCGCATTTCTGTACTACCTCTACTCTTCTTTCTTGCACTGCAAAGCATATGGGTGCTTTGTTAGGTCCCAGCCCATAAAAAACTTCTCTAGCTAATAAACCCTCTTAATCACTTCATTTTGAAGCTCACCCAACACTTGTTTGTAGTAAATGGTTAAATTACAGGAAGGGGAGATAATTTTGACTCGAAAGTGTTGAAAACATAGCTGTCTAGTGACTGACAAAAAAATTTGTAAGTTCCAAAGTGAGCTTTACTTGACTGTAATTCTGCTCCTCCAAATTCTTGCAGTAGTGCCATCAAGACTAAGCAGGTTCAAGTCCACCTAGGACAATGCTATTTTTCAGTCCTCTGTTAGATCTAATCACAAGCCACTTTGGGGTACTGCAGAAAACTCCATCTCCCATGTGCAAGAATGAATCCAATGTCTCGATTATGAATACAGCTTCAATATCACCTCACACACTGCTTGAGACTGCTTTGGGCTGCTTTTCATCCTTTTTGAGATTTGCTTCCACATCATGATCTCTAGGACACACTGGCACAACAACCAACAGGCAAAGTGGGTGTCTGCATTCCCAGATACTGCATGTCCTCCATTTGCCTGCCTCAGGTTTAAAATTTCCAGAACATAATGCTTTAAGAACAAGGTTCTACAGCAAGAGAAAAATGAGACCAATGTAGTAACTACTAATAGGTAGTTAGGCCAACAGTTACGAGACTTAATATCTTGCTGGCCTTTCTGAAATGACCAGTAGTCACTACTAAGCCTGGACGCACAATATGAAGGACAAAAAGAGAATTAGGTATTGCAAAAGAATAAAAAAAAAGCACCACAGACATGTCTGTTTTCTTAAGGTCAGCTAATTCCTCTTAAATAATTTCATTTTGTTCTGCCAAATTTATGGGACAGCCAGGTAGGAATGTATCCTGCATGTTCTTCTTCCTTCCACAAAGAAAACTACCCTGTGAGACCCAGACTGTTATTAGGCATTATGAACTGTCTAATTATGAAATGTATAGATGTCATTAAAAACCCTTTTATAATATGTGAGCGTATAAGAAAATAGCACTGCCTTAAAGACAATCCAGGTATGTAACAAACCTATTAGAGCACGGGGTTTACTAGGCACCTTAATTTAATATATTGCTAAGCTTCACTAAACAAAGCCACATGATCTTCATATTCTCCTAAAACTCTGCACTTCTCTGAAGCAGTTTTATTTTACATTATGTAAATTAAATTCAAACTGCTTTATATATTATTGACTTTTCACTTCTACAGAAAATATTAACTTGACTTTGAGGCTTGGAAGCTTCGAAGCAAGACTCAGATTTTTAATGAACATCTTCCATCTCAGTAAGTACTGAAATTACATAACGATTTCTTCAAGAGAAAACAATGAAGTCTCATACTGTAGTTTTCACTGTGGATGAAAGGTATTCTATTATATGACTCTATTAGTCATATATCCCACAAGCAAATTAAGATGTCTTTTGATGCCATTACAAAAACAAGTCAATAAGCCAGAAAGAAAGGCTATTTTTCTTCTTAAGAAGTTAGGGGTTGTACTGAATTATGTCAGTATGAAGTGCTTCTGACAAAGTTTAATCAGATTGTCAATCTGATTGAGATAACATGCAAGAGAATTAAATGGAAACTTGAAGACTTTCTCAATGTTGATCACTTAACAGAAACTGAGCCAGAAATGTGGATGTTGTACATTCTTAACAGCAAACCACAACATGAATCTTATTGATCATAATAAGAAAGAGCAAAAATTGATGAATTGATACCAAAAAAGGTGTTTCTATTCTGCCAGAACAGTCTGAAACATTGTACCATTTTTTTCCAAATGACAAAACGGGATATAGAATATGCTGTAGGATATAGTATTTTTAAAAAAATCAAGAGGTACTAACTGAAACACTTAAATCAGAATTTAGTAAGGAAAGCTATTTTGCTAAGGTCCTAAAAACATACCTTATGTAAGTAATTAACCATATTACTTACATAAATTATGTAAGTAATGTAAGTAATATAAAAGATATAATGGAATAACTGAGTGGCATTGTGAAAACACAACTTTATTTTAGAAAGGAATATATCCTGACTAGCAAATCTTGAAAAGGTATATTTTTTGGAAAACCACAGCACTCTACATTCTAACAACCATGACCAAAAACTCACTGCATATTAGTATAATACTACAATGTTAAAATAATTTAAAATGCTATAACTTCTAAGGCATTAGTAAAAACTCTCAGATTGCTTAAAATCATATTTAGTAGGTTAATTGTATTTCTCTAAGAAACAGAAAAGATAATTTTGAGAACGCTTCTTTCTGCCTCTGCTTTGTTATTTTTGTTTTTCTATTTTTAGCATGAAAAGTTTTCCTGGAACACTGGTGGTAAGTGGGGAGACCTGCTGAAGGGTGGAGAGTAAATTTGTCAGTATTTTTGTCAGAATGAGAAAGTTATTCCAATTTAATTATTTAGATGCTCATTCATAGACATCAAAGCTGCAATTAAATTTGTATTATGGCTTTTCCCTTTATACAAATAATCTTAAATATGAACAAGCATAGAAACTGTGTATTCCTTATGCCCAGCACTGACTGTCAGAGTTCAGTTTCTATAAGTTCCCACAGAAAACAAACATTAGCTTGAATTCCCTTTCAGAATCCTACCAAAATAAATTATAGTGTCCAGGTTCTCGGCAAATATGGAAATCTCACAAACTGACAGGAAAAGACGGAGATAAAATATGAAGGAGCATTATCTTGGGCACATGAGTAGCTGACAGGAAGCAAGCCCAGAAGCTGCAAGGCATGCCAGTCAGGGTCCTGGACCAGCCTTCTGGTCTCTGGAGGCATTTAATCTTCTTCCTGCTCTATACAGAAATTTGGAGCTCATCAGCAGTGTAAGACATGCAAAAGACAATATGTACAATAGCAGCAATGCATGCAGTCTGCCATCCACATGATGTGATGGTTTCAGCAGATGGTTGTGCAGTTCTCCAGATAAATGTGAATTGGGTCTGTGCATAGTATATAACATTTCCTCTGCCACAGCAGGTGTTGTTATATACAGGAAGCCCTAGGAAGGCAGAAACCCACAATGAACTCCATTATTATGAGTTCCAGTGTTTAACTTCAACCCCCATGTTAACTTACTTGCAGAGTATGCCAAGTCTCTAGGGTCAATGTAAATCGGAAATAAAATTACTAACTGGCTGACTAAGAGTCAAATAAAATATAGAGCAGTTCAGTACACTGGGAAAGTTCCCTCTCAGGGTCTTGGTGATACTAATTACAACATGAGTATTTCTCCTATTCACACTAGATTCTCCAAATAACATATAAAATAATTTCAAACATTTCTAGCAGCCCTGCACACACAGATCCTAACGTAAAGTGAATGAACCAAACATGCCTTTGAGATTGATAATTGTAGTCAACCTGTTTTTTAAAAATGTGGTTTAGTTTTAATTTAAAATAAGAAAAATCTTCTCTTTCACATATATTTTCTGCTAGCACCAGTCAACCTTTTGAATTAAAATCAGTTGATCTGTCTTATTTTCTGTTTTAATTACTTACACAGAAGGAAGTGGAGCTAAAAACACATTGAACACAAATTGCATTGCATCCTGGTGACAGCATAATGATGGGATAAACCCCATCATTATTTAGGAATATCTCGACACAAGAGGAATATTAAGGTAAATTATATTCCCAAAATACTGCAAGAACAGTTCTGTCTCTGGACTTCTTCCTGAGTGTTATACAGAACACTCAAATATCTGTTGTTTTAAGATTATAGTGCCTCCACCACAAATAAAGGTGATGACAGGACTGGGTAGATGAAGAGTATCTAACGAGAAATGTAACTAGAACTAGAACTTAATTGTATTTTCCCACCAAATTCAGAGCTGAATGTGACTATTCTGTTTATAACTATTCAGTGAATCATCTCTACTAATAAATTCTAATTTAATAATGAAAGTCATAAACTATTTACAATTAAAAACTCTGAAACAAGTCATCATTTAGCTCATATACTACCGTGCCTATTTCCTGACTGAACAACAGCAAACAACAAACAACTGAAAGCCTGCAGACAGTGGGATCACTTGAAGACATTACTTGAGCTTACACCTTATACCTGTGGAGATCAATGCTTTAAAGAAAGACAGTAAAATGAATTGCTTTACATGAGGTAATTTAATTCATGCTCCTTACAAAGAAACATGAATGAAAAATACAGTCAAGGCAGTGGTAACAGTTACTTTCTAGACTTCTACTTCCCAATGTTCCTTTCAAGTTTGGTATCTCAGACTATTCACCTTACCCAATCAGTCCACAGAGCTGTTCTATTTGTCTTTGTTTTACACTGGTTTAGATACAAGTATTCATCACAATCAACGCTGCCTGTACAACAGCAAAAATTTAATTTGTGGATTGGAATGTAAGAAATCAACCTTTGAAGCTCCTCTCTTCTGTTTAATATTGATTTAATCTGATTTCTTCAAATTAACTACCACCTGAGCTAGAACAAATTACTGTAAGATACCTCTTGATTTAAAGAATTTCAGTGATGGGAGATTCTCTGCAAATGCTGAGGTACAACAAATCAGGATTCCACCACTAAACTATAATTTCAGTACAAATTATCCTAAGCAAAGTATACTTCTAGCTATTTTTGAACATCCTACATATAATTAAGACATTGTCCTCCCCCCACTCCCACTTCAATTTCTGCAAATTCTACGTAGAAGAAATGTTAAGAAAACATTTTCACTTGTGAGTTTCATTTAAGGCCAATAGGCTTAAATACTCCTGAGATATCTAACACAATTTGTTATTTTGACAAAGCAAAACAGCTTATGCAGCTATTTCCCATCAAATTATTTAGATATGTTATCTGGCTGGTGGTCCACTGCTGCTTTCAAAGTGTTTAAGACAGAAGCATTTTTCATGGTGTCCCTTACCTCAAATATTATACAGAGGAAACCTACAAGAATAAGAAACAGGAATACAAGAAGCCCCTCAAAAATACATAAAATTTTAAGAAATGCAGCTGAAAAATGATTTCTTTCTCAAGATATTTTGGTTTTGTCCCTTTTTTTAATTGAATCTATTGGCACATTCTGAAGCATTCTGTTTTTTAGAAATTGGGACTGATCATTTGTCCTTTAAACTGTTAAAAACGAAAATACAAAGTTCAAGGTAAAGCACTCTTAATAGTATATTCTGTTGCTGGTTTCCCTTCTTTTCTGTTAAAACAATTGAGAATAAAATTAGGCTGTTCCTCTGTTTCTTCAAAAGCCAGAACTTCCTGTGTAAACCTTCTGGACAGGGGAAATAAAACTAAAAGCCTGAAATTAGGCCCATTCTTGACTTGTGAGCATAGTATTTCAAATAACTTTGCAATCACATCTGTATTTAACAGCTTACGGCATTTTAAAAATACTTGTTTTAAGAAATGCTCATGTTAACCACAAAAAACATCAGTGTAGCAACTACATGAACATTTGTAATGCGTATCAATGTAAAATATTTACAAGCAGTTAACTCAAAAGAACTTAGACCAAATCAGAAAAACCATATTCAGAAATACATTTAGATGCATTCCACTTGATTAAATTAGTAAACCCAGAGATCCCCTTTGAATGAACAGTTAATTTATGTCTTTAGATAAAATCTTATGAGGTTATTAGGAACTCTTTACAAGGACAGTCAAAGTCTACAGCATGCCTTTGGTTTTTCCCGGTTTTATTTCTTATAACTGACCTTCTTACAACTCCACAGAAGGTCACCCTGGCCTGTCCAGCATGCCATAACACATGCAGAAAAACGGTGGCATTATAACTTCTTATAAAATATAGGCATTGAAATTCCCACCCTCAATAACTCCAAGGCTATCTGCATAGCACTGCAGCAAGTTATGGGCATTACTGGAGCTCAAGAACAACTTAGAAATCTTGAAATCCCAGTGTGCAAGGGGATGTACAACTTTTGTAGCCTGTGCTATGCATAATTTGTTTCATTTTCAGAATGACAGAAAATTACCTTCCTTCCTCTTGGGCAAATGCACAGCAAAGAGACACCCTCTATTGCCAACTCCCTTTTATAGTTTTGACTGGAAATTCATTGGAGTGTCTTACCTGTAGGAGCAGGATCACTGACAGTGACACTTTCTTCCTGCCTAGATCTTTACTATTACACAACAGTAGTGCCGTGGATCGAACAGGTGTAACATGAACACTTGGTCCCAAGAAAAAGAGATAAGGAAATTACATGGAAACGCGCTTCCTTAAATAGAAAAAGATGCTGGGAGAAACCAGCATACTTTTTGTTGACTTCTAATTTGTTTCTGATGGTGACTCAAGGTCATTACACAACAAAAATGAGAATAAAAGTTCCACAAAATCAGTGAGGTGAACAAATTAATGAAACAAGGATGGAGAACAGACTCTTGCTCTCATCTTCAGGGGAAAGACAATGTACATGATTTTGCTCTTGTCTACTGGCTTGTGAAATCACTATTTCATATTTGTAATACTTACTCGTCCTTCATAAATTTCTTTGAAGGTTAAGTAAAAATGGGGTTGTAATACCAAGCACAATGACAGTGATGGGCAATAAAGAGCACAGTAAGAGCCACTAAATTTCATAGCAATGAAAGAAATAGCAATGAAAGCCTGGAACAGGAGGATGATATTCTCAAAAGAGAAAGTTTTTAATGTATTTATTTAATTGATTTTGTATCATCTGCATTAAAAAACCTCAAACACCTAAGGGTAGAGTTTTTCTCATCTCTTCTTGCAACACTGAATACATAAATCAAAAACGCAGTTTTTGGTTCCAAATCTCCTAGCTCCAAAAAAGTAAATTGGGATCTAGATCAAAGATGAAAGGTTGAAACTTGTCTTTTGTTTAACAGCTTGACTTCACGAAGCTGTTAGAAAAGTAAACTAAAGATATGTTGGTATTTTACCCTCTGCTAGCTGCAGCATACAAAAATCTGTGTTTATCATACATTCTTACTAAAATAAGTTTAAACCCAATTTTATACCAATATCAATCAAGTTATTTTGAATGACATGCTCAAATCAGGATAAGACAGAAATACTGAAATTGACTTCAAAGAAAAAATAATTTTACATGTGTATGCTTTTTCTTTGTATGCATGCTTTTTTCCTTAACAGCTTCCATCAATTAAAATCATGTAGACTTATTGGAGACCAGCTGTTCTCATTTGTTGCGCTTCACTAGACAGGGACTCTGTGATTAATGGTCCTTGTTTTTCTGCAATCTGTAGTCTCTCCTCTCTTCCTGCTCATGTACTGTTTAATGATATAATCTCAACACTGACATTACTAGCCCTATTTCTGATTTACTGGAATAATGCCCAGGGTTTATTGTGACAGCAGGAAAAGTATCCTAAATCGTTGCATTGGGTGCTTGCTCAAAGCTGACATGTGTCTGGGCAGGAAAGAGGTGGTGTGGTTTCCAAGAACCAAATTACTTTCTGCAAGTGAATGGGCGCATGTTCTTAATTGCTCTAAGATATGACTGGAAATCTAATATAACAAAGGTCAAATGAAAGATCTGAACAGAACTCTGAAAGATGTCTCAAAATTCTAACTTGAAAACTTCAAAAGAGAAAACGATATAATTCCCATATCTACGTTATAACTGTAACAAGAAAATTCTGATTGATAGTGTAGACTATTTATGCTGCCTGAACTTGCATACATTTTAAAAGATTTTTTTTTCTGTTGTCTAATATGATGCATTTTTGTATTACAGTATTGGGCCTCTCATTTGTAATGACTGAGACCATGAAACAGTTGTTCAATGCATAGTTGTGAGCATATATTTTAAATGTTGCTATCCAAACCTGGCCTCAGAGCAATTGGTAACATAGCTGCCATGTGAAAACAACATAACATGTTACCCTGTGTTTTCTCAAAAAAAGCATAAATCTACTGACAAACATGCTTTATTTTTTACAAAGCATTAGAAACAACCAGCACACTGCTCAGCAAATGATGTAAGGTTTGACAGCATATAGTAATGTTATGTCTCCTGCTAAAGCATTTTTTTCCAGAAGGAAGACACCCAGGCAAACAATCACATGCGGCCAGGTGGCATAAAATTTAAATAAACCAGGACATGTTTTTCTTCCCTACTGAAGGAAAAACAAAACTTCACTAAGATGTTTTCAAAAATGGAATGCTTCAGAGATGCTTTTTTTCTTTTCCTCCGAGAAGTAATACAAGGAACTACAGCCAGAGAGACCCAAAGAAAGATGTAGATTGGAAAAGTGGGGTTTTTCAGGTCAGAGGGCCCTGTACTGTTGTCAAGTACTCGGGTAATTGTGCCAGTTACACATTTTTCTCCAGCAGCTCTATGGGCCATGATGGTTTCATGTGTGCACATGTTAAGTGATTGGGGTTTTTTGCCTTTCTGCTATCAAAGATAGCTTCTAGCTCTAAGAGTAATTCACATGTAGCATATTAGGCATTTGGCCCTCAGAGAAGTTGTGTAACAAACATATATAAAAGCAGATACTGTGGCATAATGCATTTAAGGACTTCTTAAATTTAATGCAAATGACTATAATAATATTGGCAGAATCCTGATGGACTAAAAATTACTTTGGGGAAAGACTGTAAAAGCCACCATTTAGAAAGAACAGAGATTCTTAAATTCAAGTTTGGATCTGGATATAAACAGAAATCCTTCTAATATTCTAGAATGAAAAATATGACCAGGGCTTCTGTGATCTTAGTTTAGGTAAGGGTAACATTTACCCTTACTTAATTTAGCATAAAAAAACTAAACTGGATTTAGAATAGCCATCTTAAGCTCTTGTAGCACTTTTTCTGCAGTAGCACCAACTTTCATTGCATTACAAATCCCACCCAAGATGGTAAGCATAAAAAACTAAACCTGATAAAATTAAGCCACGTTGTTATCTCTGATGTTCTGACTGTAATGTTATTACTACTTACTCACCTATACGTAAAAATAAACACTAACCAAGGTTTGGAGTCGTTCAAAATGTTTGTTCTTTCGAAAGGAAAAATTTTGAAAGTTATGGTAAAATGTGGAAGGTAGGTTCACCAAAGCTAGGCTATTCCAGAATATTCAAGTTATAGGAAATACAGCATATGTCAATATGCTCAATATAGCACTTATAAAAAAATCACTACAAAATTCTATTTTTAATGTCTATTTTACTCTTGGTTTTACTGAAAAAGGAATTTTTTAATTTGGATATTTGAAAGATTCTCAAGAATTAGTTTTACAGCTGCTGTAATTTCACAAGTGATCTTGGTACTAATACTAATGAAACCTCTAAGGACACAATATTACAGAGGAAGGACAATCTGCATGAGTAAAGTACAAGAAATGGAATTAAATTTAAAATGGAAAGGCCACAGCCTCAAGCTTCAAAGAAGTTCCACTTTAGGGTTAGAGCTCATGACACTGAAATGATGGGAAAAGATAATTTCAATTTAGCTTGTCTTGCTTTGCTTCCACTATTAAAGGCTTGCACTGAAAAGCAGCACATTCCCTGCCAGCTAGATATACATCACAAAAGTGTAAGGGGTGTATTAGTCAATCACAGCAAGACCACAAACACTGGTAAGATGAAGCCACATAAAAGGAAGATGCCATTTTTGCATGCATCAGTAAACATATTTCTGCAGAGATTACAAATAAAAATGGCATTGTCAATGGCCACAGCACAGATGGGACCCTATCTAGAATGTGTTTCCTTGATGAATCATCAGCTCAAATAGAATTGATATGAGGAGAAAGGCCCAAAGAAAAGAAAAGGTAAGGAAGACAAAAAATTATAAAGGAAAACACAGAATCTTGATTTTTGTAGTGAAAAAAAAACCAACCCAAACCAAAACCCCAGGTTGTGAATGTGCATGAATGAGCTGTTTATCTGCAAAGGAGAGGCAAAGTATTTAAAAGGTATGACAATGTGGCTACCAGAATATCATAACAAACGGGGGGACAAGAGGCATAAAAATACATTTAGTCTTGAAGCTGGAAGGTTTCTTTCCATCAGAAGAATGAAACTGACATGGAGCAATTTTCCTGAAGAGCAAGGAGTGGATTTCAGCCTCAGTAGTTCCATAACAGTGTAAGGCCCTGGGTGGGGACTGTTGCATGTGGAGGAACTGGTGATCCACACGCGAGTGGCACCAAGCAGCGCCAGGGGCCGCATGTGCAGCGCAGGCTCCGGGTGGAGCTGCTCCTCCCCCTTGGAAGCTGGATAAACACAGCCAGCTTGTGCTCACTGAGAAGCCAGGCAGCCCCACTTGGTGGTTGCACCAACAGTGCAGAAGGAAGTTTTAGTGTTAATGTCCTCTCTGTTTGATAGTAGTAATAGATAGCAATGCACACAGCTGTCTTCTTACAAGAAAATCCTGCAATAACTTGGATGACAAAAATGGGGTGGCACTTTCTATGGATGGGTTACCTGCTGACTGAAGGTCTGTGTGACCTTCCCCAACTCAGGGCTCCCAGCATCTACAGGGATGCAAGAGTACCTGTGCTCTCCTGCCATTCTTTGTAGTGTTATTTCTAATAAATAGCATTTTGAATGCTAACTTAGAGGGCCTTGAGTGCCTTTCTTACTGGAATTATAATAAACCAGCAAACCTTAATGCAAAATAGCATCAGCTTGTTCATCTAAGTAAGGGAGGTATATGAGTTCCCTGGTGTGCAACTGAGGGAACCAGACTGAGGAGGTCCCTTCAGCTCCATTCCACTAGAAGGCTCACATCTATCAAAAAGAAAATTTTAAGGATCATGTGATCTTTCATTCTATTTCAGAAGATTCCACAGTCTCACAAATCTATCAAATCAAACCTGTTGATTCTTGGCATCAATGAGCAAATCTATGTTTTGTATTTTTGCTCTTTGTTGATTGTGTAGCTAACCTGGGTTGAAGACAAAAAAAATCCTCAAAACGCTTTTGCTTAAATTCTTTTTATAACCAAGACAGCCTTCATTTCAGCTAGGTTGCATGACACTTTCCAGGATGAGCTTGTGGCTCTCATTGATCCTACAGGTCACATAGTGCACTATGAAATTTTCCATAACACAATACAAGATATGAAAAAAGAATGATTTTTTTTTAAACAGAGAAGCAGAGGGATGTGGTAAATTAATACATTTACAAGATTTGAATCAGTCTCACTGAAGACTCTTTCCAGCCTTTTGTCTTTCTGAAGTGATAGTTGACAAAATTCATTTTCTTGCCTTGCTGTACTAAGGTATAGCCCCCTAGAACAAAGGTTTTTAAGAGCTTCAAGAATCTCTTCAAGCTCAAGAATTGCATGAAAACATTGGGTTTTGAAACCCCTAAGCACCATTCTTTCAAAAGTGATAAATGCTGATGCAAGACCACACTATACATATAAAATCAACCAACCAACCAACCAATCAACCAAAAACTGCCCAAACCAACCACAACAACACCACAACCCCAAACAAAACCCCTCAGAAGAATGTTTTATAAAATCTCCATCAAGATGTGGAACTGAATGCCACTTGCATGGCTTCTTTTGGTTTCCTCATTTCTTTCCATCAATCTGAGAAAATTTACATCTTTCCAGAAACTGTGGCATGTTTTAATGGTGAAATATTGCTTTATATTTGAATTCTGTGGTTCTTTGCAAGAGCTGAATGCTAGACCACAGCATGTAATCAAAACCTGTTTTGTTGTATAGCACGACCATGCGACTGTACAGAAACTTGCCTGATGAGAAACCTCTGACTAATTTGGAAGTACATAAACAGAGTTTGCAGTTATACACTATAAACCAGGAGACTCATTTATGAGCAAGCAAGCTATCACAGGAATACAGTTCCTTGAACAGGCAGTGAGACAGAGAATCTACTTTAACTAACCCACAAGTTCCCTAACACAAATGAACAGACACAGCTACAGCTGTGACTGCACAGCCAGTCACCAATATTCACTCAATAGCCTCTTGCTGTCATTTTCATGAGGTTTATTTGCAAAGGAGAGAGGAAATATTTAAAATTATCTTAACACAGGACAAAAAATCTTGCAAAGATACAGTGAGGCAAAAAAAAATAAGATTCAGCTACTCTCAGGAAAGAATATTGACTCAAGAAAAGTTATCTTATTCAAAAATGCCCGGTTTTTTGTGTTTTTTTGTTTGGGTTTGTTTTGTTTTTTTTCCAAGTATTTGGAGTAATACTCCCCATCACCTTGTTCAAATACTGCAAGATCTCAACTGTAGGAGTCAAATTTCTAATTAATAGTGAGCTACAGTTAACAGACCTGCTCTAAAAGTCGCCCACTTAAAAGCCTTCTCTTGCTCTGTGCCAGCATACCTAGATCAGCAATGGCTAAAAGAAGAAAGAGAAGAGGGCTGTTCCCCATGTCAGTCAACACAGCTGAACCAGCTCAGCTTCAGAATGACAGGAGATGAACTGTGTTCATACGTGAAATGACTGCCTGCTGGCTTATAGGCCCTGGACTTCACACTGCAATCTTTGCTGGTTTTCCTACCCCAGCTGCACTTACATTAAATGGGAATCTGTATGCTGTTGTATATTTAAAGCTGTACTTGCTGAAGTCTGCTCTGATTACATTACAAATAATGGAGACCTATAATAGTTTCCAGTGGTTTTCTTAATCCTAATGTTCTTTGCAGCAGATAGAGGCAGCGCCTAGAACAGTGTCCAGTAGCTGAGTTACTTATTTTGCCTAAAATGTCTAATGAAAATCAATCTAACATCTCCTGTGACATCAAGGAAGGAAAAAGAGGTACAAACATATGGAAGGTGTCCACAATTTTGACGTTCAAAAATACTGAGGTAATTCTTATAGAATGTTTACAGAGTTTAAAATGTTTTACCTGTCTGCCCTATTTGTAAAAGAAACCATAAATCATATTTTATCAACCATATGCTACTGTCAAACATGTCTTTGAGTAACTGTCTTATCATTACAGCTCTTGGTATGAAGCCAAGAACTGAAACACATTGCTTACATTTGTATTTTCTTGAAAGTTCTTCATGCATTGTATTACATTCCAATTATAGCAGTAGAAATCTAAGATGATTACTTCATATAAAATAAATATATACTTTTTGGCAAAAACGTATATTTTGCTTAAGCCCAAAAAAGTCCAGAGCACTACACCATACAACAGAAAATATCTGTTTGCCATTAAGTCTCTTCAGTGTTCCTTCTACACTTGCTCCAAAGAGACACTTAGAAAAGGAACAGTGAACTGTGAATTATTATTGCTACTGCTGCATCATCATTAGTTTAATGGTAGGTCCAAAGAAGAAAAAACTAAATCTGGAGAAGCTGCAAACTCTGATTTAATGGCTACAAAGGTGGACTTTGTAGTGAATTATTATTCATAAACCATTCAGTGTCCTAATACTGAATCTTACATATTAAGTCAAGGAGTACTGCATTTAAGCATTCTTTGCTCTTTACAACTATGTTTTTACCAACATCCAAAGAAAAGAACAAACATTTTTTACTTTTGTGGGAGGGACGGAGGGGATATATGTATGTATGCACCTGGGGAAACCTGACTCAAGTTATTGCAGGAACCTAGAGCAGATTTTAGTCCATTATGTTGAAATCTTAAACATCAAGAAGCAGAAGCAAATCTCAAATCAAACAGTTGAACTACATGATGACTGGTGCATTGTGAGTAATAGCCAAAGACTTAAGTATCATTCATCTGTCTAACAGAAACTACCAGCTCTATGGTTCATGCACCAAATACCATAAAAACTCAGAAGAAACTGATTCTACATGAAAGTTAATTAAATAAAATTAAAACAAGCAATTGGAATAATAAAATCATCTTCATCGTCACATGCAGATAAAATATAAGAATTTTAAGTGCATTATATTGCATCACATGAAGTAAATCTGCCATTTGCTAAAAAAAACCCACAACTAAACCAAACAGTGTAACAAGGAGACAAACATAGTGGGTGAATAAAACTAACTTTTTTTAAAATGTTGAAGAGAGACATGCAAATAGAAAAATTTGAAGAATTCACATGTTCTATTTTCATAGATAAAATGCATCTGAACAATTATGTGTTTGTCTCTGTGAAAGCTACCTAAATCTAAAATTAAGTTATATTATAAATAATCTTATAAGAACTAGCCTTTGACTTTCTAAACACTTCCCTATATGGCATCTTTCAACACCTGACTATTTTTTGAAGACATGCATCAATATTTTAAATCTATTATCTGTCAACAAGCATTTTTCCCCATCTGAGAAACATTTAAAAACCAGCTTGTTCACTGGTTCACATACTTAAGACAAAAGAATCTCTATTCTATATGAATGAATCTTGCCTTCTCTTAAGGTCCCCCTGCAGGAGGAGAGGGGAGGATGAAAATAAAGTATTTTTAACTTCCCACAGTAAGGAAAACATTACTTTTTGGAAGCCAGAATTCCAAATTTTTGGAATTTCTTGAAGAAAATCAATTTTCATCTTACCACTTTATCAAGCTTCTCAAGTTCCCCTTATGTCCATTTTGTCATAGATTTCATATAGCTAAGGCAACCATTATTTCATTCACTATTTCTCTAACCATCCCATAATTTAGAGCTTCTGTTCTCCAACACCAAAAATATATTCAGAAAAAAATGCAAGTTCTCTTTTAGACTTAGCTTTATTAGGCATATAAACATTCCAAACTGAGAGGGTTAATTAGAGCTTTAGCCTTATTTTTTTGCTACATGTCCAGAGGCTTATGTTGAATTTTACATACTAAATGTGTAACTGAGCTTAAAAAATTGAAAGTCAAATTTAAAATAAATTTATATGGATGTAAAAAGAAAATATAATAAAAATGAAGACATTTCACTCTGAAGCCAAGTGCTTGAATAATTTAAAAAAAAACACCCAGAGGCTTAGGGCAGTGCTAGAGAGCCCTGAGAAGAAATGAACTGCCTATAATGTTATTTCTTCATTTTTATGGAAAACTCCTTTTTATTTTAAAACTGGACTTACTTCTTTGACAATATTATATTGCAGGATATTTGCCTCACAGCCTTTGATGTGCTAATAAAAATTATTTAAATGTCAGCAATTGAACCACTTACACAAAATATGCATAAAAGAACTAACAGTATTTTTTTTGCTCACAACTTACTAGATTTTGATAAAAGGCAGTATAGTTAGCTATGCATTTGTTACAAATAACTTACATTCTTAGATCCTACTTGCACCTCAGTTCAAAAATGTCCTTGGAGAAAATTTGGTTTTTAGTAAAGTTTTCCAGTATTCTAAACATCTCACTTGCAAATATTTTGCCCAATGTTTTAGGGTGTCAGACAAAAGAAAATTAGGCAAGTGTGATGACAAATGTTTTGCCCTTAGCAAAGCACAAATGTGTGTGAGTTTCTCTCAGCAAGAAAAGCTGATAAAATATTGGCCAAGATAACAGGTTAATGTCTCTGAAGAGAAGGCAGAGAAAAACAGAGGATGCATTTTTATGAGCAATGATTGGTTAGGTTGTGTGTCAGATTGCTGGCTAGGAGAGCTCAACCAAGGTGTACTGAAATAACTTTCATGATATTTAGATTTATCAATGACAAATTGTGAATAATGCACCTACCTGATGAGAATACCAAGATTCAAACATTTCACCATATGTAAAATGATAACTTACTGTCCAGGAGCAGCTAGAAATGCACACATAATTTTTCATTTTCATCTTCCCTCATGCAGTCCCAAACCACTTGATACACTTTTGCTATAGGTTATAAACTCCTTGGAATCAGGCTGTGTATTTCCTAAATCATTACACAGTACTTCCCACTACAAATCATACACCTTGGTGACATTTTAGTGCAAATATGATTTGTCTCTGGATAATAAACAACAAAGAAAAATATATTTCCACAATAATTTCCAGACCTGCTGTAGCTAAAGATTTGATGAGTCTGTTCATTTCACAGCTCTGGTGAAGTACTGGGATCTTCCCCCACTGCACAAGCAAATATATAAATATCAAAAAAAGTTGCTGCACCTTAATAAATACTGAATGCACATGCTAAGAGAATGAAAATATGAGTTAAATTTCCAGTTGAAAACAACTGCTGCATTTCTGCACTGAATCTTGGTCTCCTGACTATTGCCCTAATTCCTTAATAGATATTTGGAACTTTTTCTCACTATTAATAGACGTGCAGCACTGAAGTTCCCTAACATCATATCAGGTTTTTCTTGGGTTACTATATACATACAGATTGAAGTGCTCAGCTCCTGTTTGAGTTTGAAAATTATAACCACTCAATCTATTTTCTGTAGGGATTCCTACAATTAGGTACTGATAAAGTAAAAATTAAAAAAAACCTCTGATTCACTTAACACCTACCAGAGTTTCCCAAATTCACAACCTGTTTCTGCTAAACTTCCAGTATTTAAAAAAACCACATGATTTCAAGGTAAGGAAAATAATTATTGCCCTCACACAGCCAGCTGAAGTTCTCTGTCTATTAACGAACAACAGTTCAGCCAAAAGTGAGTGCTTGTGTCCAGTCTGAAGAAAAAACAAAATACTGTTCACAGCAGCTCATGGAAATCGAAAGTAAAATGAATAACATTTTGGCAAAAAGAAGACCAAGTTTTTCTCGTTCTGAGAAAGCTGCAGAAAGAGAAAGTGAGGTTTTTGTTCCATAGAAACAATCTTGAAAGAAAATTATTCAAGGCAAAACTTTACCCACCCGTAGAAAGGCGAAATGTATTACAAGAAATCCAGGAAGTGTAATTTTTGTAATGAGATCTCTATTTTGTGTCATATAGTCTTACCTTTCTCTGTTAAATTTCAGAGAATGTAGAACAGCTGGTCGTTTCTGTCGGAGGTTCCACAAATGAAGTGCATCATCTGCACACGCACTGACCAAAGCACCCTAGAGCAGACACAAAATACAGCAACACATTGTTTTCCTGCAGATTCTGTCTTATTCTTACATGATCCTCACTGCTAAAGATCTACCTGTAAAACTGAGTTTACGAAAAACCATTCATTTCTTCTAGAACAAAAATACTCGATGATAAATAATACACAATTGAATCAATCTGTTAAATGTAAACATTTTAAATTAGTACAAGATCAGCCAAAGTTAAATTAAAATGTCATCAATTTAAAATTCAAAGCTTCGTGCCAAGGTCACACAAGCCAACTCTCAAGTCTTTCCACATAAGCAGAAAGATTAACAAAATGGAAAACAGACAACACTTACTTAAAAAGGTGAGTGTGAAAAATATACCTGAAGGATAAAGGGATTAGTGCATGCATGGGCACACATATGACAGTGCCAAGCACAGCTTAGTAGTCACATCAAGGTAAGATGAAAATTCAAAACTGGAACTGTGAAAAGAGGATGCAGATAAGAAAGCAGGGACAGGTAGCAAGAGGACAGGACATAGGAAGAACTAAGAGGTGTAGACAGAAGAACAGAGTCTTTACCACAGATCACAAATACTCTGAAGACTGGTTCTGCTTGTGGTGTCCCAAAAATGGTCATCTTTCAAAGCCCAGGCCTCTATCTGACTGAGAAGCTTGGAGTGAACTTATTCTACCTGCTTTAGACTGCCTTTCTCCTCACCACAGAATATTGATGAACTGTGAAAATTGCCTGCAGGGGAAGCTCCCCACAGCTCTTCTCTGTCTATTAAACACTTACCCCTCAGATCTGGCCAGGCACAGATCTATCCTTGTGTATACCATCACAGAGAGGAACACATTGCCCAAACACAAGACAATGCATTATACTGAGGAAGGGCAAGGATGTAACTGGAAAAATTAGTTCCTACCATCTATGAGTGACTGATAAACTTCTCTAATCCTAGCAAATGTTCTTTTCAACATTGACCTTTGCAAATTAAATTTATGGAGGTGAGACTTCTCTAATACAGTGTAATCCATGCTTTAATTCTCATCTCCCAAAGAGTCAGAAAGACTGTCCACCAGAGAAATCAAATTAATCCTATGTATTAGGGGGTTCTCTGGTCACCCAATGAATAGAAACAATACTGATTCAAACTTTGTCCTTACTGTTCTCATCCCTGCATTCCTATTAAGAATTTCACTGGACTGTTTCTAAAGTTTCAGTCTTCCCTCCTCAGTGTCCATGGTCCAGTTACTTTCTCCAAACAGATGTAGGAAAAAATTAAATATTTTTCAGATTTAAAAAACCCATAAAAATAAAACTCTTCCCCTGAGAAGTTCTAAGATCTCCCCATTTACAAAGAGGACTTGAAACTGTCAAGAGTCTTTCCTTATGTGATGGGAGAAAATTAATCAAAACTGAACTAAGATTTGGCCAACTTCTAAGGTCCTTAAAAAAAAAACCCAAAAACCCCTCTGATTTGTATTCACCAGAAAGTCTTCTTGCCTATTCCTATCTTCAGAACCTTCTGCAGAGAGCAAGCTATAATCTGGCTCTGTTTCTTCATGTTGTCTAAATTTGATCTTGATAAACCATTTACAAAGACTAAACATAATAGTTTGATTGATGATCCCTGCAATTGCTTTTCATTGCTTCACATAATAGCAACTCTTGAGTTTTCAGCCAATAACCATCAATATGTTTTGATAGAAAGATTTAGCTCATTTATTAATTTCTATTTGAACCAGAACTGTACAGCATATTTAATAACTTAATGGATTTTACATCATTTTACACACATTCATGTATTGACTGCCTTTTGTTCAGTACTTTAAACTGATGTATAGAAGGCAATACTTTTCCCTGAGTGCAGTCCCATAAATATTCTTCTAGAGGGCTGTATGTTGAATGTCCTCTGGATGTACACCACTTACTTGTTGGCACAATTTGTCAATGGGAGAAGTTATATCACTCAATTACGATAACATGAATTGACTTATTCAACTAAATTTATGCAGAAGAAACTGAGTATGTCCTTACCTCATTGATTAGGAACTGGAGCTGCAGAACTGCAGCACCACTTTCATGTTGGCAGTAGCAATCAACACCAGGCCTGCCCAATCTGTTGCCATCAAAGTCAAGGATTCTAACATTCCTGTTATCACCAGAAGTAAAGTGAGAAAGAAAGAACTACCAATTAAACTCTAATTAACCTTTAATTAACCTCAATTCTTCTTGCTTTCTGTAAAACAAAAGAATTCATGCTGACATTCCACTATTCTAATTAAAGTACCAACATCAGCAGCCTGAAACATGTGCAATTGTGAGTGATCTGTTCTTGCCTATTTTTTTTCCCTGTCAAACAAAGTACATGAATTAACATATATATTCAGCAGGATGCATCTTAAATTTATTTTTATACATTACTAGTTTATATAACACATGAATGTACAGATTTTTGTACTTATGAAGACTAGACATATAATGAAGGTAGCTTTTTATCTGTTCTTTTCAGGTCTTTTTCTGTACATGCTAAATTGTCATCCTCCCATAGAGGATGATGGCCTTTCCCATCTGAGTCAGAGACTTTAACAAAAAACTGTTGTTCCAGAAAATTACTGATGATCAAAAGTAAAGCAAAAGGAGAAATATGAAATATATTATTAGCAACCATATTGTGTGAAACAGATGAAACACCACATATTAAAAATAACAGGATTATGATTAGAAACAAGATTTTACAATACAGAGCTTGATCTACTTGTAATATACAATCATTAGCATATTGTAAAATCCTGACCAAAAAAAGCCAACTGTCCCCTTATTTTAGCTGCAGGTGAATGTCAGAATCTTTAACTCCCCTTTCACAGGAGAAAGATGTACAGCAAACCATTCTAATATTGGCCTCCAGAAAGTATAATCCATTAATTAGCAAAGTTGAGGTTTAGAAGTTCTGAGTATGAAGCAATTGCTCTTCCAATTGTTAAACAAGCAGCTTAATGGATAACACTAACCTTGAGAGACCTGAACTCT
The DNA here is from genome assembly GCA_013397195.1 of Hylia prasina. Lineage (NCBI taxonomy): Eukaryota > Metazoa > Chordata > Aves > Passeriformes > Sylviidae > Hylia > Hylia prasina. The sequence continues at coordinate 25,033 of VYXD01012055.1, read as the reverse complement.
ACACTTGATTTTGTTAACTGGTCTAGTGGATAACCTTAGGGGAAAAAAAGTATTTTTTCTTACCTGAGCCTGCATTTCTCTATTTGTAAGATGGAGATAGAGTTCTATAAACCTGGCATTTATAGATGAAAAGTTGTGTATAAAACACCATAACTACATTACAGAACAGCAAGGGAGAGAAAAAGAAGTAACACCATTTGCTGCTTGTTCCCAAACTGTAGTCATGGATACAATCACAACTGATAAAGTAATAAAAACCTGCATCTTTTAAACAACCTATTCAAAATGGACAATAAAGATGTATTGTAGTCTAACTTTCTAAGAGTTGATGGTAATCCTCTGGTCCATTCTGAACGACTGTTCTGTGGCACTCTTTTCTAACATTTAACAACCACTTCTTGTAACATGAGAGAAAGTACCAAAACCAACCAAGCAAATAACCAACTTACCTGGGATTTCAAGCTAACTGGAATTTTTAACAGATAAGTGCTTTCCTTGTAACATGAGTTTAATACTCAGTACAAATACATGGCACTACTCAATGATTGTCCTTAATGAAAATTACAGCTGCATTGCCCTGATTAAGCATCTGTCACCCTTCCGCATCAGTATCACGCTAAGTCAGTTTTCTAGGAAACATCCTAACAAATATCCCAAATATCCACTCAGTATATCCCAAACAAACAAAGCACTCTCCAAAAATTCACATTTATATGCATCAGTGTTCACCCCGAAATATAAATTACTAAAGTACTCACAAATTACTAAAATAAGAGAGAAATTGTGCTGTCTGCTTCATTCTGGCCAGTTGCCCTGAAGTGAGAACTGATGCTTAAATAGCAGCATTAGCACTGACTGCTAGTGGTTTTCAAACATTCTGGGAGCTGCAGTAAAGTCCTTCCAGCAGAAGGAGCTGAAGAGATATGATGACTTGGCACATGTTCTTGGCACTTGAGCTCATCTTTTCCAAATTCTGTGTTCTGCTGCCAAGCATGGAGAAATACAACCTTACTTCATCAAATCTTTTCATAGCAGTGTATTACAACAGAAGAAGAACCTACAGTTCAGGCTTTGGACTGACTTCATTCTTTTTACTTTTGCCTTTTCATTAAATGATGACTCTGCTATCAGGGAGAATGGAGTATCTCTGAGGATATTAAAAGGGGGGACCAATACAACTAAATACTGCAAAGTAGACACCACGCATATCAAGAATAAAAGCTTGTCACTATCTTCTCTCTTGTCAGTATGTTGGATTTCCCAGGGGCCCTCAAAGCCATGCCAGATTATCCTAATTTATACATAAAAGGGAAAAAGATGAAAACTAAGTCTGGATGTCTTCTGGGATCTAGAGCGAAACAAGTAGAATTAGAATTATGTACTTCAAGCAGTGAAAGTATGACAGTAACAATATTCCAAAAGAAAAGTGTTCTTTCTGAAAACTACATTTAATTCTGGTTTTAAGATCTGTTTAAGAAACTGAAATAGGATTTTTTGCTCTTCATTCACTTGTATGCAACACTTTTTCACTAAGTATTTCAACATTCTGATATTCCAAAGCTTATAATTACTTGGGAAAAAATCAGTTGCTAAGATGGCTAATTTTAAGTACTTGGATTCATCTTCCAAGATGCAGACTTCCATGACAGCATAATACATTAGTAACCAAGAATTTACACTCTCACGTCCTGGAAATCAAAGTTGCCAGTGAATGATTACAGTCATGATGAGAGGTATCAATGACCAAACCTTTTCATAGCATGATCTACGATCACTTTCTACAGTACCCCACAGCTTTGTTATTCCATGACTCATTTTTACTATGTGATACACACAGATCTGACGTATCTGTGCTGGTTTGGAAGCAAAACCAGTGAGAGACTCAAAGTCAGAAGTACAATTTAATAAGAGCAAAAGAAAAGCAGTAAAATAAAGTAAAATAAAATAAATTCAATAGTATAAAAATACCACTGACAGAGTCAGAATACAACCTGACACCCTNCGTATCTCATTCTTCTCAGAGGTTAGTACTAATGGAATCCAAAGACTTGCAAGTCCTTGGTGTTCACTGAGAGCCAAAAGTGCAGACACTTCAGAACTGACCCATGAAGCAGAGGCCAGTGTCACTTGCAGCAGGTATTTAACTTTTTAGGATCAGAAGGGGATGAGGTAGGACATGTTTTTCTTCATTGAGACAGTGACTCTTTAGTAGTGTGAGATTAAATCTTTTGGCAATAACAAGGACTGCAGTCTGATTCATTCCTCTTTGCAGGGGCAAGGAAGTGAAGATACGGTGTCATAACGAACCTCCTGCCAAGGCAGATAGCAGCTATCCTGTCAAGTAAAAACTCCTAAATCACATATGGCACCTTTTTCAAAACTAAAACTCTTCCACAGAAGAAAATTACACCAAGGTATGTAAATAAGCAGCTCTAACTTTTGTTGAGCACTTAACTAACTTCTTCCATGATTAAGAGCAATCTATGTACAGAAATGAACATTAGAGCAAAGGGTTATAATTATTAAGCAGAAACCATGGTCTCACATCTACTGCTTTATTAAAATAATACACACAGAAATGGGAAATCTCCATTTACAGCCTCTCTAAAACATTTGGGAATTGTGGGGTGGTGCAAAAGTAGCACTGCTGCCCCGAGTCCTTGTCATCTGATCTGCACTGACTGGTACATGTTTGAGTAGGACTGTGCAGCACCCTAAGAGCAGATGTTTGTGGGCTGGTGTTACTCCATTACATAAACCAACTGCAGAATTGACTTAGGGTGCAACTCGAATATAGGACAGCTTTTTCTTGCAGAAGACTTATTCCACTGAATTGAATGATTTATCAGTTTAAAAAGCACCAATGGATTTATCTAAATAATCAAGGACTATAATGATCAAAGAATTCAACCACACCACTGACCAACTAAACCAGCCAGAAGGTTTGTCAGTCGTATCTGCGTCACAGGGAAGGTCTTGCCAAAAGATAACAATTATGGAAACAGCACCTTTAGCACCTAGATTTGCAGTTTTGAACATAGCTACTTTCAGTTCCTGGAATACATATTTTTACACTTTCTTCATGGAGTTTCTCAAGTCTCACTTACATTAATTTTCTATCTACTAAGGACAGTGCATATTCTGGTACAAATAAATACCACAGTCCTAAGTCCTAAATAAATGCCTAAGGCCTAAGTACAAAACTGGGGTTCAAACTGATTTTTTCTCTCTTTACATGAGATATTCTATATGTTAATTTCTGAAGTGTATTGCTCCAGTGTTTTGTTACCCTCACTATTAAGAATATCATGCTATATGTGGAATCAATACATTCAGCTTTAGTTTCAAGACTTTGCATCTTATTACATCTTTTTATGCTAAATACCTTCATATTAACAGAAATTTCCTGCTTTGAAAGCAGTATCTTATCCATCTTCTTCATAAATAAAAGCAAAATACTCTGAACTCTTTTACTTTCCTGTCACCAGCAATTTTCTTAGCTTTGAATAGTTCTTGTGTGTTTTCATACGTAGTCTAGAATGTGTGCTCAACTTCTTTCAAGTCTCAAAACCAAAGCCACACATCATCTTGGTAATGGATTCTTTAATACAATGTAAAAAACATAGCTTTATTTTGTAATTTCTTATATTCAACATAGTTTTTTAATAGATGCATGTATTTGTTATTCATTACAATAACAAACTGGGAAATCATATTGGTTTTGGGTTTTGAGACTTCTCCATTGCTCTTCAAAAAGTAAGTGCCCCCTATGAAGCTCCATTCCGTCAACAGCTTGTAGCTGAGCTCACTGAATTCTTTACAAAGGACACACAACCTACTTGTACCTTTATGGCCTTCTATTTGCTGTAGATTCACTGGGCATTGCTTCATTAAACAATACCTTTGTGGGTTTTGTTTTGAACATAGAAGGATTCGGTTTTACAATGAGCTTCATTATGTCTGGAGTTCATTCAGCTGGTTAAATAAATAGCTCTTTTTTTTCCTCTCCGCTATGAAAAGGTGAAATACTGCTACACTTGGCTGCTATCTTGGGATGCTACATGCGAAATCTTTCATAAATGCAAACTTTCTTGGCACCAATAAACATGAGATTTTGGTCTACAATGACCTTCATCTTGTTTATTTTTCTTGACATAGATTGTTCATGCATACTAATTATGTAAGAGTTAATCGCAGGAACAGTTAAATGTTCATTATAATCTTTATGGCTGAAAAATTTGCTTTTGGCAAATCTTTGATTTCTTCCAGGTTAAAGCTTATAGATAACTAGTATTTAATGGCAACTTTATACAGTAGAAGCATTTTACTTTTAATTTCCCAAAGTATGTGCAGATACCATGAGAATAAGCAAAACTCATAATGCTACATATTTTCATCTCTTCTGAATAAGACTGCCTTTCAAGGTCTTTGTCATTTTGAGAATTGTCCATTCCAGAAAGAGAATACAAATAGAGCCAACATGATTGAACTCAATCAAGCCTAAATCTGAAGTAGTACATTGTGAAAGCAGTTACTCAGAGGTACTGACTCCAGCAACATTTCACAAATAACACAAAATCATAGAATCATAGAATGGCTTGGATTGGAAGGGACCTTTAAGATTATCTATTCATGTAGGTGAATAATTTCATATTCCATTTGTGGAATATCAATAATTTTAAATTTCCTTTTGCATATGCATACACACACACACAATGATTAACATAAACTACCTAGTGCTAAATTCACCTCCAAAGGAAAAGTAATTTAGTTATTAGTCTGTAAAAGCTCCATATTTCCAGGCAGCTACACCGAAAGATCTGTATTTTGAGGTTGTCCTTCACACAGTAGTGAAAAAAAAAAAACAAGATTAAAAGGTTGCATTTACAGTGGGCTTCCTCTTTTTCCCCAGGTAGTCATAAACCTCAGCAAGCTCACTGACACATATAGATAAAACCAAGAAAGGCAACAATGAATGAAAAGTGGAATCCATGGAAGTGAGTGAAGAGTATAATTAATTATATTCACAGGGGCCAGTGTTTCAGAGCCATTTACCAGTGCAGACACCAGTTCTGTCATGTCACTAGCACATGACAAATATGGGAATTGGAGGAACATACCTGTTTACAAATCCATCTGGTAAAAAGCTACAGAGAGAATAAGCTGGGACAGAATAATACTCTTGCCCTAATGAACACTGGAGGTTATGGAAAACTAAACACACACAAATGTTCCAAAGCCAGAAAGTTACTTGAACATAACCAAGATCCTGAGCAACAACCTACAGAGATATAGATTAAAAAATTGATAACACCACAGCATTTGATTCAATTTACTGTCTTTTAAGAGGACTATGCAAATCATACCATTTGCTGCCCATCTGTTTGCAGCGGGCACAGATGGTACTCTAAGACACTCTGTCTTACCAAAGAAACCAAGCAGGTAGCCTTAACTCAGCCATTTTGATTTGCTTTTCTTCTCAGCCTTCAGGCATTAATATTTAACACAGTATTTGCTCCGTGTGGGTCTGTACACCCAGAACACACATAACAGATGCAGGTTATCGCATGTGCAGTCACTGATGACAAATGCATCCATCTACAATGGTTTCATACTGCATTTAAAACTTAAACACCAATATTGTGTTAGTATTTGTTTTCCCTGGTTTTGCACACTCTGCCACTGAATTTGTTGATAACAGATTTAGAGAAAGTTTAAGGAATTTTTCTTTGTGCTCTTCAAGCAAAAATGAAAGACTATATAAACTCTACATAAGGTCAAAACTTATTATTTTTCATATTGTTCTTCACCAGAGATTTTTTCTAATGTTTGTTGAATTTTTAGTGATTAGTAACCGTGATTACAAGGTGCAGATTTTCTTCATAGCTGCCAGTTATGAAGAACAACAGGTGACAACAGAGGATAGAATGAAAAGCAATCTCATAACCAGTCTTTTGAAAAAAGGTCAAAAGACCTGTTGAAGTAAATGTAACTAAAAATAAAAATGTATTTTCCCAAATATTAATTCTTCCCCAGGCTGCTATGGAAAAGTTAGAGAAGTAAAATAATACATTAAACCTTCATCCATATAGTGACAGAGTTTGAAATACACACCATACTTTCCCTGTGAAACAGAGACAGCTCTTAGCCATTACTGGTGATCTTTAAAGCAAGACTGTTTGTTTTCCCAAATGCTACTTCCAGCCCCAACAACCAGACTAGGAACAAGATGATGAAGGTCTTGTGGCAAATAATGTAGTCTATGGGAGATGGGAGCAAATGATGAAATAATGTTCCCTCTTACATGAAATCATTCCACTGTTTTGGCTAGTACACACTGGGAAAAGAAGAACTTCATTGTTCAAAGTTGATAGAATAATTAACAGTTATTGCAATTACTTCTGGCTAATTCTTTGTGCCAGGTACATCACAGCAATGAGTCCCACACAACTCTAGTTCTGAGTTTCATCACGGAATTTTAAGACTAACACTGCCTTGCACATTGTTGTGTTACTCCAGAGGCAAAGCAGAAGCAATCAGGAGCACATACATGACTGGTTTTCATAGCAAATTTTGTGCTCTGTCCTGCAATAAGAATGCCCTGGATTTTACTTTTATCAGGTACTAAGGTCCTGCCAATACTACTTTTATCAACCAATCAACACTGAACTGAAATAGTGAAAAGTTTCTAATGAAAAGGTGAGAAAATGCTATGCTTCACTGAAAAATTATGAGCATCTTTATAAGGCATTCAAAAAAGTCTTTTCAACACAAAATAAATCCTTTCTGTTGGCAACTACTTTTCTTCACAATTGAAAGTTAAATTCACAATTACCTGCTAAAATAACAACAAAAAAGTCCCAGAATTAATTTTAAGAAATTTAGTCCCTGAAAATCTCCAGACTACTAGCTATCAAGACAGTCAATAGGTTAGGAAAGTGAGGTGATTGTGCAGTAACAGATGATGAGCAGAGCTTGTATACTGATTGACATATTTCTTGTCTGAACTCAACTTTACAAACAAAATTAAATAATCATTCTGTTAAATTTTCTGATTATACTGGAATAAGAATCAAGGAATATTGTGCAAATATAACCCTGAGGCTCTAAAGTAAAAGCGGATGGTTTGATGAGGCATTTTTTTGTCTTATTCACTAATATGTCAGAAATTTTCCCTGTATAACATCACAGATCACTTCTGTTTAACTGAGAGATCTAAGCATACTTAGAGAGAGATATTATGCAAGGGCATTTTGGCCAGAAAAAACTGCACCAACACATGGGTACTAATGCATTGGGAAAGACAGCACCTGATCTTGACTCAGGCTTTGGAAGTGGTAAGTGGTTTAGAGATTTGTTTGCTTGAGTGTTTGAACATTGCCACTGTTCCAAGTAATGTGCCCTACAACATCAATATGCCAATAGAAATAATTTAATTTCACTGTTTATCCAACCACAAGATAATACAGATGCTTGAGGTCATACACCATGTTCTTTTTAGGCAGAGCAGTGCTGCCTAAAATATTAAATAATTCCATTACTCCACAGGAAATTGCTCACAGCTTGTTAGCCAGCTGATGAGCAATTCCTCAAATTCATCCACTGCTTCAGCTCTATTATCATGTGTTTAGTATTGGATGATTTGGAGTTTCTGACACAACACAGAAAAGTACTTCACATTCAAAAACTTATTAAAAAGGAAGTTACAAGGCACTAATTTCACTCCTGCCCCAGAAAAACAGACAAATGAAATTTCTATAAGTTTCATTTAGGCTATATTAATATTCAGATCTTTTGCCAGTCAATATATTTATTTTTGACTCTTAAGAAAGAAAAATGTTAATCTAGAATGTCATTTGTTATGCAAGAATGGCCGTGTAAAGCACACAGGAACACGTGCTATCAATAGAAGCCAAAACTGACAATGAAGCTATTCAAATTGGAATTACTAAAATTAGAAAAATGTAAGAATTTAATTGAAGTAAATTTAATTTAGCATTTGACAAAATTTCAATGAATCATCTGGCAAGTTTTATTCTTAGGTTTAGTTCCATATAATTGACACTATAAATATGCCTATGTTGAAAGGCATTTCAAATATCAGTCAGCCTTAAATAGTTTTATTTTCTACTATCATAAAACTCATGTCATTTTTAAGAAAAGATTTCAGCAATGAGCTACATGGAAGAGGTGCTTTTTTTTCCTAGTCCAAGTTACAAGTTAAATGATATCTACATTTATCACTTTTATAACCCTCCTGAGCCACATAATTATTCTGTCTGATTTTGAAATAAAGTACAGTACAGTCCACAGTTAATCAGCCCTTCCATTCAATATAAATGAAACAGGTAACCAGCAGCTGGCTAAAATGTATTTCAGGAAGTCTTTTTTGTGTAAATGAGTATGAACTATTATTTTGCCACTTTAAACAGACACTTGTAGATTGTGTTATGCAAACTATATTCATGTTTGATGAACAAGTGTAAGAAGCATTTATGTTTTATTTGAATTAAAATTTATAATCACATTAGTTAACATGGGTTAAAACATGAATAAAGGTTTGAAAACATAGTTAGTGAATACTGAATAAGTTCCAAAGAGCATTTGCATTTTAAGAAAAGACTGACTACTACTGGGAATAAAATAGGACATACCACAAATCTCCCAGGATCCCAGTTGCTACATGCCAATTACTGAAAATCTGCATGTTTCAGTGAAACAGGACACTGTTTCAGAACTTACCGTACTAACACGGCATTATTTCAGAATAACCCAATTCTTGTTGGACAAGAATCAAGAAGGATCAAAACTACTTCTCCATTTCCTTGGCAATTTAATTAAAAAGACTGAGAGCTCTGCCTCCCTTTGAGGGATTATTCTTTGCAGATTTGGAGAGAACTGAAGCACTGCTGCAGCTGAAGTACATCTGGCTCTCCCAGGTAACTGACAGCACGATGGTGCTGCTGGGGATGGTGGCTCCCAAAAAAATCCAAATCCCTCTCTACAGAATGAGGAGACCTGGCAGAGACTTTGGAGGCTGGATGGTTATCAGTTCAGTTTTCCCACTGCCATGGTCTTTGGCAAGATCTGCTGGGTTTGTTATCTCAGGTCAGGAAGCAGGCGTGCAGAAACAGCTGCAGATCCAGCCCAGTAGAACAGGACACACCACAGGGCCCTGATCCCTGCTCGAGACAATGAGATAAATGCCTTAAGCTCCATCTAATTTGTGTTACTGCAGTGTGATGTGAGGCAGGAAGCCTGCAGGGAAACAAACTGGGCAGAAGAAGCAAGATACAGTGTAGGGCATCCATTCTGCCTCCTAGAGAAGTCCCCATTATAATTTTAATTATTAAAATAGGCTTCATCTAGGGAGAGACAGCTCTTGCAAAGCAATCCATCATACATGTAGCATGAGCAAAAGAGAGGAGAAACCTGAAGAAAAACAGGGAGAAATCCAGCTTCACAGTATACACACACATCAACTGCATGAGCTTCTCCCCACAGTGATTTTCAGCAGTTGGAGATATTACTCATATGGCCATAGTGAAGTATTTAAACTGTAGGTAGGATAAGAAAGGGAGACCACCAATTTTTGATTCTCACTGATGTGAAGGCCAAAACAGAAATATTTGGGAAGCTAAACATGGAGATGTAGTTAGCTTTGATTTTGTGAAACCCTAACAAACTTTACTGACTATTTAATAACATAAAAGCTTTATCTATTCTTTTCCATTCCACAAACTATAATCACAAAAGTCACATTTCAGTAATCCTATATTGTCTGCAAGACTTGGTATACAAAGATCACCTTTATAAATTGCATGGTCACTGTTCCTGCACTTCTATATTCCTGATTTGCCTTTTTACTAAAGAAAATTTACTAATTTAAATGGGGCGGGGGGGAAGAAGTTTTCTTTTTCCAAGCACTGTTCTTCCAAGTTCAGCATAAAAACTATCACCCAAATTAATTTTAAGATAGACAAAAGAATATAAATACAAAAGGTGGATATGGAGCAACTGGGGAAGAGAGAGTTATTTATGTTTGACTTCAATGCACATAAACATCACATTGCTTGGGATATCTGTCTAGGAAAACAGTAGGGTGATTCTAAATTTGGAAACTGGACTGCCCATTATCGGTTCTTGCATATTTCCTTTTGACTTAATTTACCAAAATGAGCAGGAGTTTTCCAATAGTTGAATCTCAAGAGTCTATCAACTTTCCAAATGAATATGTATTTATTAAGGGATGCTTTGTGTGACCACAATTTGTGATATCAGCCCAAAAAAATCAGATTGGAAAAGACAAATGCATGCACACACACAAACATACTGGGATGGAGAGAAATGTTTAGAAGAGGGGGGAAACGTGAAGATAACAAGGTAAGAAGGATGTAATTGATTAGTGCTTGCAACAGGCAGAAAAATGAGATCGTTCCTACTAGAAAGTCATAACGAATGGCAGAGAAACAAAAATTTCACCTTTTGACATTCTCCAGGCAAAGTAAGGGGGAGGGGGGAACACCAAAAAACCCTAAACAACCTCCCTTTGTTGACATTTCTTCAACAGAGACTTCTGATGTTGTAATTTTAATACTTTGGAAGGATTCAGAATTTTCAAAGAGTAGGTAAACAGATTTAGAATTTAGGTTTGCCCTAGGAAATGCGAGTATCTGTATAGATAAAGGAGGAGCTGTACAAGGTCTTCTGAGAATACTGATTTATTAGAGCAAGCACTGACAAGATATACTCACAGCTGCTGACAATGTTTGGAGGCTTTCTTGTCCAAATTTGCTGATGGATTTCTCTTAAATATGAGATATACTCATATCCTAATATGTGATAAAAATTTAAGGCTGTAGCTTGGGTAAACTTACACAATTTACATGTTCTATGTCTTAGCACACATTTGTAACTTGAAAACTGAACTGATTGGTAAGTAAATGGAAAGAGAAGAAATGCCTGTGAAAGGGATGATGTCAAATTGACCATGTTTAAAGGCAAATATTTATTCTTGCTGAGTAGGTCCCAGCTCTTCTCTGCCAAAGACAGACATCAGAACTTGAAAGTGATAGGCACCTACAACAGCTGCTTTCCTGCCACTTAAGCTATCATTACGTAGAACATGACACTGAATATCTATACACATTTTTCCACAAGAACACAAAAACCTCACTAAAAGTCCTCCACTGTTGCAACCCACAGTGAAGCTTTCATTTCAGGTTTGGCTTTGCCAATGAGTTCAGCTCTTTATACTTAAAAGAGGTTAATTCCTAAACTGACCTGTGCTATCCAATTTAGTGTCCCATTTTTCATGTGGCTTACTTACATGTCTGGATTCAAGCAATCACTTTTGATTGCTAGCTCTGCCTTATCAACAAACATTTCCCATACTGATCTTGCCAGGAATAAGAGAAATGCAAATTCACCACAACAAAGCTTGTTTAGGGACTAAGACCTGCATTTTTGTGACTACTAAGATGGCATTGGTTGCTCAATGTGATTTCTATGATCCCATAACAAAATTACAACTTTTTGTTCACTTTTTTTTAATTAAGCAATTTTAAATCCAAATCACACTGGCATTTATATTTCCCACAGCCTAGTCAAACATTTAGCACTCATATTCATGGCACACCAATCATTGGTCAGATTTATTATTAAGGGTACTTTAAAATGATAGTGATAGCATCAAATTTAAGTGGTCCCCTTGACATTAAAAAAGAATAAATTCAATAACATTTATCAAAAAGCAATTAAAGTACCTGATTTTTTATTTTTCTAATAACTCAACTATATACTATAGATTTCATCCATTTTTGTTTTAAAAATCAGTAACACATCTAAGTCAATACATTAAAGACAATAAAAAAGGTTGTGTCCCAGCTTAAGGACGATTAACTTTTGCACTGATAATCCCACACCACGTTAAAATCAAGGGTTACATGTGAAAATATTCTTTTCCTTTACTACCTCATGACAGTAAATACTTGTAATTTTCTTTCCTTTCTTCTGAATTACATCTCTGCAATGAGGGTACAGATAATCTACCCACTGCTTCAACTACTGCACTGATTTTATTTCATTTGGAAAGTACAGGCACTTCTGTTCACTGAATGTACACATTACACATAATTTCCCTGCTATAGTTGTTGATCCAGAAATAAAATGTGATAAAAAATTGATTTACAATGTTAAATTTCAGATTTTCTCTACTCTGGCTTCTCTGCCCCATTATTACCATAATCTCTGGTGTCTGAAAGAGCAAAATAGCTTTTTTAATATTTAGAGATTGAGGGGAAAGGGGTTTTTTTTGTTGTTGCTATCTTTTGTGGGTTTGGGAAGAGATTGTTCCTAAATAATACAAGTAATACCCTAAATTTCTTTGAACTTCAAGACATTCATACTTGTGGATGACCAAGGCATTATGCATCCTGCTTTACCGAACAGAATCCAGATCAATGACAACAGTTTTAATGCACTCTATTCCAATGTTTTTAAACCCCTGATCCCTGTAACAAACATTATCTTTGGATACAGAATACTCAGATTCTGGCAATATTTCCTCTGCAATGATATCCCCAGCAATATTGTTCCTTGTGCACAATGCAAATGCCACAGATGGACCCTGGTTTCAATGCACTGCTGAAGAGTAGAAATTCTTCAAATGAAGGAAATAGTGAAAAGCAAAGTGACTGCAATTGTTTACTTACCAAAGGCCTGCTAGAAATACAGGTGGAAAATCAGGGCAGCTCCTTCTTTGTTTTAAGCCTCATTTGAGTCAAATACCACAAATTCCAAGCTCTGCACTAAGGCACTTTGCATATCAAAGTGTCCTGCATTAATTTAAGTATATTTTGACATCTTTGCACAACAGATTATGAAACCTGAACCAGATTCATTCTTAATTTTCCAAGACTCTCTCATTTATTCTGGCGCCGAATTTATTTCAGATCCCTGTGTAGCATATCATGGTATTCTCAAGATACAAGAAATCAATTAGTGATGGTCTAACCAAAGCTCTTACTAGAACATCCTTTCAGAATTAGCTCTCTTCTATTACCAGCTCCAATTTTACAAATATGCCAGAATTGCTGGATTAGCATTAAAACAAATCATAAGAATAAAAAACCCAGTAGGCAAAATGCTATTAAAAAAATTCCTCTATTAATTTTTAGAACTGAAATTAAACCTGAAATCTGAAACTAAATTTTTAGAACTAGAATTCCCTGATAGTTAATGGAAAAAATCAAATTTTCTTGGTTGTTGGAGCATGAAAATGCCTAGTCTAACCTCTTGTATTACCTCAATGAACACAATACTATTTAATATAAGTCTATCTTCCAGAAAGACAATAAAGTTTAAGATTTCAAGAAATGAAGACCCTATGACTTTCCTTGGTAATTCATTTCAAAGACTAAGAACATATATTGCTAAAAATATTAAGGCAATTTGTCAGACTTTAATTTCAAGCCACTAATATATTTCTCAGTTACTTTAGAAAACCTTTTCAGTAGTCATTTTATTCCTGTGGAAGGACATGTAGAAAGCAGTTAAATCATCATTCCCTCTCCTTTTTCATAAACTAAGTCAGACTGACATCCTCAAGTTTCTCATTATAACACACTTCTTCCAGCCAAGTAATTTTTTGTTTCTCTCCTGTAAATCTATCAAGACTTCTATAGTTGTCTTTTACATTCACAAAAACAAAAAGACAAGGCAAGCGAAAAAGAGAAAAAAGTGAAAGCTTCCCTAAAAAGCACAGCATTCTGGTTTTTCAGCCCTTACCTAGATTTCACTCACTGGTAATTTATATTTCTGCTACAAAATAACTCAACCACCAGTGCAGAATTAAACTAAAATGTAGCAGTCAACTGTTAAACTTCAAAAGCATTAACACACACTCCTGTTGGTAAGGCAATTAACCAATTCTCTGAATAACCCTTACATTAAGGTTCAGAATCATTAAGAGAGAAGCATAATATGTAATCACGAGACATGCATTCTGATTCTTTTGATGGGAGATAATTTCATTAATTTTCTCTTTATCTAAATTGCTACCTGCTTCATGAGAAGACGCCTTGTCCCTGAAGACAAACCAGTTTACTGGTCTCCAAATATTACCATAATTAAGTCCTAGGGGAGGGAATGAGCCCTAGATTGGAAAAAGTAAATACAAACTCTTCCTCCTTGCACCTTTTTTCCTGGTACAGATTAGTCTGAGTTGTGGAGGTATAAGGTCTAGCTGAGGCTACTCACAGAAACAATGGAGCTTCTGGGATGATTTGGGCTGCCACGTACCACCAGAGCTGTGCAATTCCTGCCCAGGAAGGCTGCCAGAACAACAATGATCTGTAGGCAGTTGGTATGATCAAAGTCTTTGTTATTGTGCAGCAGGGAGAGAGAGACAGACAGATAGATTTTTTTTAGGAGATTTTGGGGACAAAAATCTGTCCAAACAATGGATTTTTCAATGTTAATTATTTTGCTGTCTCTTCAACCTCTCCCCAGGCCTGGCTTCTAAAACAACCTTTAACATTGACTATAAAGTCAAGCACCAAGAAGAGGCTGAGGAATATTTTCCTCAGCTTTAATAGAGCCTCTTATTTTGAGGATTAAACTGTATGGAGATCAAGTATGTGATTGTAGTTCAGTAATTCCCTTGTTTTTCCCGATTACTGAGAAGTAAATGAATGAAACACACAACTATTATTTTATCATTAGAAATTTACCTTTTTTTGTTTGTTTCAAAGAAAGCAGTTAAAAATGTCAAATATAAACATTTAGACTATACACAAAAAACCCAAATATCTCCCAACCACGAACATGTAATTTTTCAAGAAGTGTGGCATTAGTTACCAGTAACAACAGTGATTGATTTTTCATTACATACGGAGTTCTCACATGGTGCTGCTAATTTCCTGGCTTACACTAACAATTTAAGATAATATAAAATAACAGAAATAATTTCTTGCGCTTGAGACAAAATGCTTTTGATTCTCTAACTATATAAAAATCGAACTATACAAACTATATCTAAACTATAAATCTAACTATATGAACTGCATTAAAAAAAGAAAGAGGAAAATTTCAGGTGGAACAAAAAAACCCACACAGACCATGTGAGGTAGGCAACAGCATGCAAGATTTCCTGATATTTTTTTGTAATCTGAATTATCACCTCTCATAGAGCACAAAAGCGTATTTGTATTCTGCAGGTTAATGTTATTTGTTTGTTGGCCAGCACAAATACAGGAGTCAGAAGAGATCATGAAAAACATTTTTCATAGCATACATTCCACATGGCTGTTGTGTTTGTTTGGGTTTCTTAAGCAGAAACGACTGTGGTAATCAGGAAAAATCACTTTTTTCAGACTAAAACACTCTTAACCCAATAACTAGTCCTTTTAATAACTTAGGAAGAAGTACATTTCAAATGACATGGGTAGGAAAGCTTGTCACCTCACACTTAAGTTAGTTTCCCAAGTTCTGATGTCTGATACAGAATCTGATCCAGAATCTGTTCCACACGTGCATAATAAAAAGGTCACTGAAGCAAAAATTGACACAATCTGTGAAGACTCTGCTTGGTGACAAATACTGGGAGACTAAGACTAATTTGTTTAAAAGCCTGAAACTGTAGGGAACTCAGGACAAGCCTGCAGAGAATTTTGTAATCATAACAGATAAGGAAGAGCAGGAGTTCTTCCAACCCTTCAGGCCACATTTGCCTAAAGCAAGATGATAAGGAAGGAGAAGGAGGTGGCCACTGAGTAGGAAGAGAAGATCTACTGAATTATGCAAAGCTAGCCTAAGACAGCAGTAAAGAGGATTACATTTGTGGAAAGCACAAAGCACTGCTTCAGACACTTCCCCAGAGTGGAGGGAGAGAACACAACACAGCCTTGACTCTGAGCTTCCTGCACATTTCCCACCCTGATCACTGGAGAAACATTGCCCCTTGGCCCTGCCATGACCACACATTTCAGAAGAACTACCTCTTTCTTTGCTCCCAAGTGAGCAACCTCCAGAGTTCCCCAAGGCTCAGGATCACTGACATGAGCTCTTGTCAGGGCACAAACCAAAACATGGGGAGGGATAAAAACTCAAGCACATTGGGAGCGAGGTAACTCCAAAAACGAGTTAACAAGAAACCTCCACATTGCACACCTGCAAAGGGGCACATCACCCCTGGATGGTTCCTCTTTGGCACCTACAAAAGGTCTCATTTTTGTCTTCACCAGAGCTGCCTGTACACCAAGCTCCCAGGAGTGTTGGTTTCCACTCCTTACTCTTCCTCCTCCACAACTGGAAACTTCCCATGGCTGAGAGGATTTGACAGCAAACCAGGGATATCACCTTTGCCCTAGAGATCCAGCCAGCCAGCAAAGAGTGTAGATGGAGCCACCATAAGGCAAATGGAAGATCTCTCTTTCAACTGTCCCAGATAACTCATAATTTTTGTGATTTGGCATCTGGAAAGAACTTGGAGAAACATATGGGATATTTTTTATATTTTCAGTTATGTCATGCAATAAATCTTTCCAACAGTTATTTTTGTTGTCACATGGTATTTTTATGGCACTATTCCCATGATTAATAAGCTGTTTTAAAAAATGTACTGATATATAGCAATTTATTTTTTTCCTTGGCTTTAACAAAAAGTGATGAAGTAAAGCTCTGCAGACAGCTTGATATAATTATAAAACTACAATACCTGGCATGCATAAATATGCTTTAAAACATGCTATACATAATTACTATACTGTTTTGATATCTTTATTTCATAGCCTCAGAAATTATCAGTATAACTAAATATACTTATACTCAAAGAACACCTCATGTACTTATTTTATATTACTAAAAAGTAGTATTTTTTCTGACCTCCATATTTTGAGGTTTTTTTTTCAACTGGCTGAATATTTTACAGAAAATTATCTTCCATTCTTCATAGATTATGTATCTGGAGGTAAACCAAGAGAT
This sequence comes from Hylia prasina, assembly GCA_013397195.1. Classification (NCBI taxonomy): domain Eukaryota; kingdom Metazoa; phylum Chordata; class Aves; order Passeriformes; family Sylviidae; genus Hylia; species Hylia prasina. The sequence continues at coordinate 8,050 of VYXD01012055.1, read as the reverse complement.
TTCATCAAATTCTACAGATAGCTATTTATTTTGAATTGTCCTTATATACATATAGCTTTCAATCTACCAAACCATCTGTGTATATATATATATACGCACAAATATAAATACAATACATGTGTATAAACAAAATACACTTACACACTTATGTGCATACAGCAAATATATATGTTAGAAATGCAGTTTTCAGTGACAAATATTGTGTGGCCAGATTCCAATGAAAGGCATATTCCCTTTGGAGGTACCAACCTCAGAAGAACAATGTCTGACATATGAAAATTATACACAATATGCTACATAAACAAGGTAGTAAAACTGGCAGTATTTTTAAAATTCAAGACTACTTTAATCAAATATATGTAAATCTATAAAAGGAAAATGCAGTGATTGTTTATTGCTGCATAAGAGCTGTGATATTTTATAGTTCGGTCTACAGTTTATAAGTGAATTAGTTGTAAATTTTAAATGGTTGCTACTATTGCTATTTGTACTGAAAAATGTGGAATAACTTGTAATTTATATAATCAGAAAATATTAATGTGGTTCTGTAACTGAACAAATACTTCTTATTAAAATAGCAAAGGCTGCAATTTATCTTTCACTATCAACTGGTAATTCCCCTTTATTTCAGTTTTGGTAAAATAGTTCACTGTGCCTATTTCTTCAGAATGAAAAAGAGATAAATAAACAGAAGCTGTTCTTACACTATGTGAAAACTTCCATGGATTCGTAAAAGGGAAGTGGAAATAACACAGGAGAGAGAAGAGAAAAACAAGAGTATTCAGACATTTGCACCCCACAGAGCAAAGTAAGGTAACATACTGAGAAGCTACAGAAAATAGTCTAGTTTCACTTTAGGCCTGGCCTCCCTAAAAACTTTAGCCTAACTATGCAAATGTCAAGCCATACCATTTTTCTGCAGCTCTAGGCTGAAGTCTGAGAGAATATTGCTGATCATGATCCTTATCTAACTCAGATCTAAAAGTCATGTACTAATGTTTGTGAGGGGGGTTATCTTTTCAGGAGTGTTCAAAGAGTATTATATATACATAATCATAAACTGATTTTTGAATATATTTAAAAATCAACAAACTACACAGATATCTTTGAGCTGTTAATGAAATTTGTCTTTCACTTTACCCTGTTTAAGGCCGTTAGTGTCCATTAGGGTCTGGACGTCAGTTTCCTCTCTGAAGAATGCTGCATTGATAAAATAAATACACAATACTTCTATTCTTTATGAGGCACATACCAAAATTCTCCATTTAATTGTGAAAGGTGCCTCATCCTGACAGCCCTTCCTTTCTCCTAGCCAATTTATGAGTCTCAGCACCTGCATGCTCAATTCTTCAGCCATAAGCCCATGTACTTCTGCCAAAATTAGAGCCCTTCCTGCACACTCCTCACTTTCTCATCCTGTCCACCTAAGAGGCTCATCCTGTTTTGTCAGTCATGCACTGTGACTCTCTCTAGGAGTCACACGTAAACAGAGCTGCTGAGATCTCACAGAATTTGCTCCTCCAAAACAGGTAGTGAACCCTAGATCCTCCATCTCTGCTTTTTATTTTCTTATGGATTGCTGTTAGGAAGATGTTTCTTCTAAATTTCTAGAAGACAAAACTAAAAGCCACACAGCTTGGAAAAAAAGTCTCCAGTTAAGCAAACTTGCTCACTGCTGCATTTGGCACATAGTCAATGTCTGCTCAGCGAGTGAAGACACAGACTCAGTCACATTTATTCTTTTACAGAGGACAAATAAAGACCATGGAACATTTAAAGCTTTCAGATAGCTTAAGTGAGGCTGCACAATGCATAATGCTTGTATAGGCAATCTCTAGAGACACAAAGTTTTCTTCTAAAAACATCAATGTCACTCTCAATAATTGCAAAACTCTAGAAATCACTAAAATGTTCTTTCATTGTGTTTTCATCTGACTCACCCTGCAGTAGGTTTTCAGTGCTGCTTCTCTGCAGATGCAGCAGTCATTGGGTTTTTCAGAGACCACTTTTATAACTCTGGAGACTCAATTTTTAGCAGAACTGATACTGTGAAATCGGCTCTACAGTATTGATATGGTCACCTCCCGCTATGAACAAAGATCTCATAAATGAGTGGGAAAACCAATAATACAAATTCTGCTAAAATCTGGACCTCAGAAAATACTGAAAAAATACAAGAAACTGTTTTTTTTTAAAAAAGGCAAGCCAAAAATCTGAAAGGATAGGGGTAACATGAAAGTTACTGCAGCACACTATATAGACAGTGTGTGAGCATTTTCCTGAACCAGCTAAAAGCAGAGTGACCAAAATGCTGATCAAAAACTCAGAAAACCAGTAAGGAATAAACAATACCTGGTCTATGAAATTCTGTTTCTGAACTACTGAATCTCTCTGTCAGAGTGATATTTACATATATGTTGCTAGCATAGACAAGAATTTTACAGTGAAAACTCTTCCATTTACATGCTTGAGACCTTAGAAACAGAATGGAATTACAAACAGAAGCCATCATAAAATCCTAAAGGAGGACAAAGAAACTTAAAAGACGAATGCACAGTAGTTTATTTATCAAAAGATAGCAAGAATTGTCTAGTCCTTTTTTTCCGCTCTTGCAACATGTGGACGTAGAAAATAATGAAAAACTAAACTGTGTAGATAGCCTCAAGAAAACTGACAATGTAAACATTGTTCTTGTTCTAGTTTTCAGATCCCACTCCATAAACTAAAACAGGATTTGAATGAAGGTGGCCTCACTATACCTTCTTAATCCCTTTTCAAATGGTGCCAAATTCTTTGTTCTTGGGATTACATACATACATATATATATATATATATGTGTGTGTGTGTGTGTAGATACAAACCTATATCTACACATTTGGACTTAGACTTACACATAAAACAGAGTCAATCCTAGAATGGCTTGGGTTGGAAGAGTCCCTAAGGGTCATCTAGTTCCAAGTCCCCTTTCACGGGCAGGGACACCTTTCACTAGACAGGTTGCTCAAAGTCATGTCCAACCTGGCCTTGAACACTTCCAGGGATGAGGCATCCACAACTTCCCTGGGCAACCTGTTCCACTGCCTCATCACCCTCACAGTAAAGGATTTCTTCCTAGTATCTAATCTAAATCTCTTCTGGTTTAGTTTAAAATTAATCTTCCTTATCTTACCACAATCTGTCTGTGTACAAACTCACTCTCCTGTTTTATTAGCCCCCTTTATGTACTGGAAGGTCGCTATAAGGAAGACTCCCCAGACCCTTCTCTCATCCAGGTTGAACAATCCCAGCTGTCTCAGCCTCTTCTGGTATGAGAGATACTCCAGCCATCTGATCATCTTTGTGGCCTCCTCTGGACCCATTTTAACATCCACCAGAACCCCCACGTCCTTCTCAGCAGTGCTGCTCTCAACGAGTTCATCTCCCAGTCTGTGCTCAGGTCTAGGCTTGCTCTAACCCAGGTGCAGCACCTTGCACTTGGACTTTTTAGAACTTCACAGGGTTCTCATGGGCCCATTTCTCAAGCTTGCCCAGGTCTGCTTGGATGGCATTCCTTCAAATGACAGAATATGCCTTCTATACTGGAAATCTGGACTTTTCCTAAACCTTACGTTATTCACATTATTTGGTTCAGCACTCAGAATTGGCCTTTTGAACTCAGTGAAATAAAACAGAAGCAACAATTTCTGCAGTAATGGCAGGTCAGTTTGGAGCTAAAAGGACAATATTTACTGAACCACCTCTACTAACAGCCTCCCTCTAAGTAAGTCAGTGATCTTTTGCTCAACCACTTTCTCTTTTTAGCAGTCAGCATGACCTTTGGTCACAAGAGGAAATAGATCAATAGCATCAACACGAACTAATCCTTGTGGAAGCATTTATTTCTTTTTTGTCCTTTGATAGGCCAGAAAGAGCAAAAATTGCCCCAACTCTCAAGGTACAAGCCTAAAATGGTACACTTCCTAGTGTGTATGTTATGTTCCTAGACAGTTTAAAAACCAATCTAAGCAAGTTCAGTTTTCTTTGTCTACTGATCTAACAATTTCTGTAGTCAGAAACAGTGTGAACTCAGTTTTTGCAGCAATAATGTTTTATAGACCAAATACCTCTAAATGACACACTGATATAACTCAGTTTGCAACAAATATGTAAGGTAAGAGTTCCCTGAATTTAATCCCAATCCACATTTATTATTGGTAATTTTACTGATGCACACAGAAGTATGTAAAATTCTTAGGTAAAGTGTCCAAAGGTTAGCAAATAGAATGTTGTTGGGTTTTTTAACTTGGAAAGCAAAGATATCATGAACAAAGCTGACTATGCTGATGCTAGATGTAAATCTATAATGTCTAACTCCATATGCCATGCATGTAGGAGAGAAAAATGCATTAAAGTGTGTATCAGTTAATATATTGAAGTAGTGAAACCACAGATATAGATAAAATAAGATTTCTATTATAAATGGCTACACAGAATAGAAAAGTAGTACACATTTATATACAAAGTTGTAGGAGAATATATTTTATGTGATTTTTCACATTGCATGTAGCCAAGTCATGCTCTCAGCCTGCACTGGTCTAACTGATGTCCAAAAATAATCTGTAATTTTTCAACTTCCTTACAAAACCTTTAAGAGATAAGTTCTGGTTACTTGTTTTCTTTGAAGATCTGTCCACATTTCATTTTCTCTTAGTTTGAAGCAGTAAAGAAATAAAGAAACTATTCCAAACTGGCATCTTAATTTTCCAGACTTTCAAGGCTCCTTCTCCATGTTTTTCTCCAACGCTATCAAGTACCTGTTCTGGTATCCCACTTGTGCTGGGGAGAGTACCTGCTGGGTACTCACCATGCTCATGTGACCATAAGGGGAAGCATCAGTTGTAAACCCATCTCTGTTGCTGGTGTACAAAAGGATTTAACATTGCAACACAACAATAGGCAGACATTTTAAGCACCAACAATTCTACCTTTGAGAGAGGATAATTAAATATGATCAACAAACACTAGGACCTTGGAGCATAAGAAAATTGTAATAGATCAAAGCAAGAAGTGAGATGAGAATCCGTGCCTTCTTGATTTCTAGTTTATTTATGAAAGCAGCAAAGGGCAAACCAATTTACAGATTTTTGGATTCTTGGAATGTTGTGTTTTGAGGGCTCATTTTAATAATAACAATGAGATAACCTAAAAAGATGAAACAAACTATTACAATCTATGCATTTTTTTCCCTTAGAAAGAGCAGCAATTAAGGAAAAGGCAAACTGCATGAGATTTTTAAGATGCCTGCCAAAATTCTGCTCATTTTAATTCCTCAGCTATTTAATAATTCAGGCAGTTTATTGCAGTCAAAAAATGCCCATTTGCCATTTCTGCATTCATATAAAGCATAAATCAGTGGGTTTTAATCATGCTGCCTATCTTTGGAACTGTCATTGTCCTTCCTTATTTCACTACTTTCAGGAGAAAGACCAGGGATAACAATTTCAAGCTTTGAAAAGAAACATGAAATGCTATGTTTTGTAAAACCGTAAATGTACATTTTAAATTTCATCCAAAATGATTTATCCTCACATTCCAGTGAGATGAACATATTTCTAAATAGCTTTGCTATTTCTAATCTGCTATTCTTTCAATCTGAATAAGGGGATTTTTTTTTCCTTCTTATTCTTTTAGGATATCACTTTCAATTAATGGGTATCTAAATGTTAATGTCACCCTTACACAATTTTATACCAGGCATTTTGCACATGTAACTGTACACTTTGAAATTCAAATTGCAGAAGTTTGAATTTATGGTGTTTTTGCATGGAACAGATTGGAGGATACACAGCACATGATGCCACATGTCATATCCTTACAAACACTGATCTTTGAGGATGCTTAAGTCAAGAATATTCATTTATGTACAGATCTTGATAGTGCCTTCCCGTTAGCTCCTGGACAAGTCCGTGATGCAGGAGCTGCACTACCAGGGCTTCTAAGAATATGCCTCAAGCTGCACAAATACAGAATCTTTTCTTTTCTTTGGTTACAATCTATGCATTTTTGTTTTTTGGGGTTTTTTTTGTTTGTTTGTTTGTTTGTTTTTGGTGGGGTTTTTTGGTTTGTTTTTGTGGGGGGGGTTTTTTGGGTTTTTTTTGTATTAGAACATTAGTGTAATGTCCTGGCCAGAAACTGCTTATGAATGGGAGCAACGTTCACCACTCACTGGAAGTGCCAGGGTAGGGAAGTGGCAATCAAAGATATTTAAGTAAACAAAATCTATTGAATTAAAAGAGACAAATAGAACAGAACAAGAACTCAGGGATACCCGAGCAATTAAGATTACCACTATCCTAAAATAATGCTGTCAAAAGTGTGGGTCAGAGTTTCATTTATAGCTGTACGTGGCTACCAGTCTAAACCACTGCTGCTGTGCTTCCCTGCATGAACCCTCATCCCATCTCTCTGCTGGCACTGGGGAGTATAATTGCTTGGGAGAGCAAACTGGATGATGAATGGTGTGATCAAGTTAGAAGCTTCCCTTGCTCTTTAGTGGGTAGGAGGCTACTGGCCAGAACAGGCTGGTTTGAACATGAGCTGATTGCTGCACTCTTTATTCTTCAACAGATATCACCAATGCTCTTCTTATCTCCTCTTTTAGTATGTTGAAACCTCATCCAGAATGTATTGCTAGTTAAGACTACTCAAACAGAAAACTGCAGTAACTCCTCCAAGACATTCTGGGCTGTAGGACAACATGCATGCCATTTCCATACCTTGGAATCCATTTGGCAGCACTACAGTAGCAGCAAGCCTGCTCTGACACCAAGAAATTGTTTAAAAAGAAATGAAAAAAAAAAACCAAAACAAAAACCCCCACCAGTATATTCTTCACAACTGAACACAGTACAGTAACTACAACAGAGGCAAGAACACAAATGATGTTTGTAGAACTACTGAACATACAGCTTATCCCAAATGAATCCATTAGGTAAGTTTAATGGTTTTAAGGATCCCGTAGAAAAAATACTGTGGATTTAAGTAATTAAAAATTACTTCCAAATGAAAGAGTTAAAAATACAATGGCAGAGGTAAGCATGGCAATGTTTTAAGTACATTGCTTCCTGAATTAGGTTCTGTTCTTACTATCAGAATAAAAACTGTCTTGCCAGTCTCTCTAACTCAAAATAAATCCTTTACTGGATATAATATTGCCATTAAGTAAAAGGTATATGAACAATGGTCATTGTACATAAACTCATTGAGAGAATCTTTATCCTTGAGTCAGGATAATTCTGAGTGATGCCCTGATTTATTGCAGCTCACCTACAAGTTTGCACTCAGCAACTGTGTGATAGCTTTCACTCCTAGAATCTAAGAACCTCGAGGAATGATACCAGTTTTAAACTCCAAACTTTCTGAGCTACAGAAAAACAAAAGGTCTAAACAGAATCTCAAAATGCCATTCTGAAACGAGGAGTAAAAATAATCCAGCTTCAGTTTGAAGCATGGTGATTTTTATATATCAAGTTATGGAGTATATTTTTGATACTATTAAATTCGATAATACCTTGCTTGGAAACAGCAAAGGAAATAGTTTCACCTAATTAAATTGCTTGCTAGTAGGAACTTTGGAGTATCTTCAAAAGTCATATGAACAAATTACTGGAAAATGGAATAGCCTTCCTAATTTTGTGTGTGATGATTTGTTAATGATGACATTAAAAATAAACTGATCTATATAAAGCTATTAAGGCACAAGGGGATAATTTTATCTTTCACATAACGCAGGTCACAGGTTTTTGTTATGTGGTTCTTGCATTATTGTGATTCTATTTCAACAGGCATATGTGAGTTAGAAAGGGATGAATGCTGCTTTAAAGATGTCAACACTAAGCACTGTTCAACAGTGCAGACTGTCCATCCTCCCTTCTTGCACTGAGCCACAGAACACTGATAAGGTTACATTCACTCAAGAGCCTTGCATGATGATGGAACCATCCCCTTCCTTGGTTCAGAGAAAAACATGCTTCCTACTGCCTCCTTCCAGTCCCCAAACCACACATTCCAC